>JAYDZE010325379.1:0-18228 GCA_034509125.1 Monilaria moniliformis | reverse complement strand
AAACACACCTATGTCTGTCCTGCTTTTGAAGCAACTGGAGTGTGTCCTCAAGCATCGACATGCAAGCTACACCATCCGAAAAAGAAGACAGAAAAGAAACCAACTATTGAGCAAAAGGCTGTAAAAGGCCGCTACTTTGATGGTGGACTAGTTGGAGTTGATGACTGGAGCTCAGCATCATCATCAGCAGCAGCAGCAGCAGCAGCACCGGTAGAGAAGCTCTCCTCAAAAGGTAAGGATGACATAGTTGTGCATGAAGGACAATTCCCGGATTATATTAGCTTAGAAGTCAGCGATGATGAAATGGATCAAGCACTGATCTTGGAAGAAGTATGTGATGAAATTCTGCCAGACGCACAGAAAGATCATGGTGTCGAATAGATATAGTGTGTCGTACATATATATATTCTTCTCCAGCCATTGGCAGCCAGGGAGATGAATAGCATAGTTGTACAGGTACAGGCAATGTTCATGATTTTTGATCTATACTTGTAAGTTTTACTGTATCTAGGCACAGTTCAAAGGTTTAGGTATAGGATTTTGTAAGAACAAATTATGAAATGAAATTTGAAATTAGTTCAAGGTGTTTGTTATTTTTGAAGTTGCTATGCAGGTTTTCTGCCACAAGTAATCAGATTAGTGACAAAGAGAGGGTAAACCCAAATTTACTCAACCCTAAGTTGTATATAATATATTACCTCAATTGAAGGTTAATTTTTATGGAGATATTAGTAATAGAATTGTATTATGATATTCTTCTAACACAAGAAAACAAAAATCCTTATCCACAAACAACAAAATGAGGACACAAATCCATCACGAAGTTGAGAAAAGCAAGTGAGAGAGAGAGAGAGAGCAGAATCATCCACAAACTTAAGCATGGCTGCTGCCACCTCAGCCTACGCCAGCTTCTCCATGCTGCCATGGAGAAGCAGCAGCCAGAAACTGAAAAAGAGCAGCACTTTCTCAGTTTCAGCCCAACAAGCAGAAGTAGAACAAGAGACGAGGAAAGTAGAAACAGAAACGACGAAAGTAGAATCAGAGACGACGAAGAAGCCGAGCATGACTGAGCCACGGCCAGTGGAGCCGCAGTTGAACGTGGAGAGCAAGAACATGGGGAGGGAATACGGAGGGCAGTGGCTGAGCAGCACCACCAGACATGTCAGAATCTTTGCAGCTTACATCGATCCAGAGACGTGCGAATTCGACCAGACGCAGATGGATAAGCTGACCCTCATCCTTGATCCCACTGATGAGTTTGCGTGGACAGACGACACCTGCACCAAAGTCTACTCCTACTTCCAAGAGCTCGTTGACCATTACGAGGTATCTATCTATCTTAATAAACTTGTTTGCGTTTGAGAGATTGTATTGAATTTGTTGTGCGAACGAAACAGGGAGCTCCGCTAACGGAATACACGCTGCGTTTGATCGGTTCGGACGTAGAACACTACATAAGGAAGCTGTTGTTCCAAGGAGAGATCAAATACAACATGGATGCAAGAGTCTTGAATTTCAGCATGGGGAAACCGCGCGTCGGATTCAGTTACGACGGCGAAGTTCCAGATGCCAATTGATACTTATCACCATCATCATATCTTTACAATATTGTAATCACAACATGATATGATGCTTCACTGTTGATAATGTTGGACTGAAATAGAATTAAAAATTTATTGCAATATCTCACATGTAGTTTTGAGATCATAATCTTGATTCAAAGTTTTAGCGAGACGGTAGATCCAACTCAAGGTACTCCTTTACAATCTTTCATAGAGAACGGATTCTACTTGAAGAATGAAGTTACCTGAAGGTGGGAGGCGAGCTGCGAGCGGGCGTGGCGGAGTCGGTAGGGGATTGCGTCCTGCGGTCACCGGTGGCGGTGTCTTACTGTCTACTTAGGTGTACATGTAAATGTGTCCATTATCTTGATCAAATTACACGCAAACAAGTAGTTTTTTCTGATCAATCCGTGATGCTACAGCAATTAATTGTTCAATTCTTTGATAGCTGCTTATTCCTAGTATGTCGTTTGCTACGCAGACGAGTCGATCGCCGGTTTTTAGGGCAATGCTGGAAAACGAGATGGAGGAGAGCCTGAGCGGGACGATCAAGATGAACGATGTCTCGTACGATGCGCTCCGAGCATTCGTGAACTATCTCTACACTGCAGAAGCATGCCTTGACGAGCACATGGCCTGCGATCTCTTGGTTTTGGCTGAGAAATACCAAGTGAAGCATCTCAACACCTACTGCGAGAAATATCTCATGTCCAGACTCAACTGGGAGAATTCCCTCCCTTGCTACGCCTTCGCCCACCAGCACGGCGCCAAGACCCTGCTCGACGCCGCCCTCTCCCTCATCCTTGACCACATGGACAAGGTCACCAAGCGGGAGGAGTACGCCGAGCTGGTCGACAAGGATCCCCGTGTTGTCGTCGACATCTACGAAGCCTACCTCTCCAAGCAGGTCAACACTGCTGCCACCAAAGATTCAACATCCAAGGCACCCTCGTAATGATTCTTGGCCGTGAGTTGCTCTTTTGCTTTCTGATGAATTGCAAGAACAAGTCCATTTCTTTTGTGTTTTGCTACCAAAAATCTAGGAGTATTTGTGTGAGACAAAACTTACATTGAGGTATATATGGTATTATGCATATTCCCTTGCAAAAATAAAAATAAAAATTGTCTCTTTATCTTACAATCGCTTCTCACAAGCTAAAAGCTTCCAGTTTGAATGAGGCCCCTCTCCGGAGTCGAACACGAAGGGCACCCATCCTACCGCCTTTGCAATTTCATCGAGTTGCTCGATTACAGCAGTGGTGTCGCGTATGTAAACGCGCCCGCCTGGTCTGAGGATCCGATCCATCTCCAGCATTATGTTGGTTATGTTACATCTGGTGGAGACAGATTCATTATATAATATTGAGAGCTATATATGAATTCAAGTGAAAATTTCTCACCTCCTCTGTTCTACAGAGAAGAGGCCTACTGCATTCAGCAGATCGTATGTTCTTGGATACGTGTCGAACGGCTCACACCTGCGGAGATGTTCTACATGAAAATCATACACGAAAATGCAGTCAATTTTTATAAGTGTACGTACCAGTCGTGCATTACGCCTATAAAACCACGGTCGTATATCACAGGCAGTGTATTGGGACCACTAACTGGGACGACATTCATGACCCAGCTGTTAAACTGGAAATCGACCAAAGCTGCTGCATATCTACATTGCACAACAATGTCGTTCATCGTAGTTGAAATGGAACCCTAGTTCTTGAAATGGAGAGAGAGAGAGAGAGAGAGAGAGAGAGAGAGAGAGAGAGAGTATTACCCTCCATATCCAGCTTTCATGTCCATGACATTCCGCAGATTCATCTGATTGAGGTGGAAAGCACCAACATATCCTCTTACAATATCATTCCTATATCTTGAATCTGCTTTGTAGAGTTCCTTCCTAGATTTCTCTGCATCCATTTGTATGGTGAATAGCCTGTCTGGTGGGCTGTGAAGGCGGGCAGGCCAGTCGGTAGTATTAGTTCCGTAGCCATTTTCAGGCAAACGCGTGATGCAAGCCTTCACATCCGCGTACCTGAAATGTAACCACATTTCCTCAATACTAGACATAACTCAAACTAGGAGAGACATCTCAGAAAACTTTGCTAGAAAATAGTACCATATATCTTCTGGATTATCGTCAGTGTCGCATAGCGATGGCTGTACATTTGGATCGCGGCTGAGATAGCAACTATTATTTAGAGGCTTCTGCCAAATAGCGATATACTCTTCCTTATTGACTAGTTCCCAACAAATGTTGCTGGTGAGATCCTCCATTGCTGTGAAAAGATAAGATTATTGATCTTGGAAGGCATAGTAACATGTTATTTGACAAATGAATAGACAGAACCAAGATTGGCTACCTCTCCACTGCTCTCCAAGTTCGTTCTCGTACTTGTAAACGGGCTCTGCTTCCCACACGAAGTATCCTCCACCTCTAAGCAGGCGATTCGCCTCAAGAAGCAAAATCCCACCTTAATCAGGACCAAAAAGAACATCAGGTTCTGATCAGAACAAACAACACCTAGTTCACTTTCACTCTTTTGCTCGAGTCTCACACCAAGATTTTGTTGAATAATAACAATGATATCAGAACCAAAGAGAGAAGCATACCATCAACGGTCCAATTAACTCCACACCTAGAACAATGAACCAGGTCGAATGCTTGGCTAGGGTAAGGCAACCGATGCCTTCCAAATGTAGCTATCATGGCAGGTAGGCCTCTCTCTAGGGCAAGTTCGATCTGGTTATGATGAACATCTTTTGGAGCTAATGACAGAGTTGTTACATTCCGTTCCAGTAGGTAGGCCCCGAAATTCGCAAGTCTAGAGCTGATATCTAAAGCAACTCGTGTATGGCGGCCAAATGCAATCTCAGGAACCATCTATATCACATGCTTCAGAATCAATCTAAAGCAAACAGAACTTAAACCTAAAGAAGGAATAAAGACAGAAGCAAACCTTGGATATCTGATCCAAATATTTATCCGTGCTACGGATAAATTGAGGCCCATCTCCTGGAAACACAAGCTTGTCGCCTTTTCTTGACACTGCATCTTCGTTTGCCCTATCCAAGCGCGTATGAGGTATATTATCGAACCAGACCTGCACTAACGTTATCATATATTTACTTATCTTCAATTGGAAGCACATCAACCCTCCAAATTAGGATCAAAATCTGCTCTCCACCTCATTGCTCACTAGCTACTGCTACAAACTAGTTATTCAACATTTCTTGATTTCTTGAACAAGAATCTCACAAATTCTATACTGTTGTGATTACTTCAAGAATTCGTTCTATGTTGTGATCCTATTCTCGCATGAATTTTTGCCTATTTTCCCATCAAGAGCCTCATCTACTCATTCACATTTCACACGCACTAATATCACTAACCTACATAAAACTCAAAACACATTTTTCCCATCTCAATGAGATCACTGTGATCCTATGCATCAGATTTCCATTACACAGTCAAATCCAAGAAACCAACTCAAAACCAAATCCCCAGAAAATCTGCTAAAAAGCAAAACCAACAAAATTGAAAAAAAAATTCAAGAAAGTTGTACCTCATCCCTGCTTTTCGGCCATGGAATGTGAAGCTTGTATCCTTTTGGCCTCGGCACCAAACAATCCAATCCTTTCCCTTTCCCCTTCCCCTTCTCCGACAAATGAAATTGGAAATCACTATCCACATTGTCCAAACAAGGAACATAATCACTCATATTCATTTCACAAATCCTAAATTTCTCAACTTTAACCACTTTTCTCTCTCCTCTCTCCACACTTTCCCTCTCATCACTGCTGTTGGTATCCACCAATATGCTCTCTATCAGCCCTTCATCGAATTCCCCAACTACGAAATCCTCCGTCATCATTCCCAGCTCATTTATGATCCCTGTTCTCTCCAGCACCGGCCTCTCCGGCGCCGCAGGCGGAGGTGGCGATGGCGGCGGAGGCGGCGCTAAAGGGGTGGTTGCGGCGCGAGTGATGTTGAAGAAAGAAAGCTGTTGATTCTGGGCTGCGGGAAAGGTGTATGCAGAGAAATATTTGAATATGACGAAGAGAGAGAACGAGAGGAGTGAGAAAGATACGATCTTTGTGAAGGCTGAAACGTTGGTGGAGTGGGGTGATGATGAGCTTGTGTTCATGGGTTTCATTTCTGAGCGTGTGCGTGGATTTCGTTGATGCAGAAAAATGGCAGAAAGAGAAAGCGAGATTTGATTAGAGAGAGAAAAAGGGTTCTGAGCTTCTTTGTTGAATTACGCGACGATCGCTCAACCCCAAACCATTACATAGATAATGTAAGAACATTGGAAATATTATTTTGTGTCAGTACATTTTTTTCAATTGGACTGATCATGCTGCCGCTGTTCGTGTGTACGCTGATTATATGATTATTATTATCATTATTACATGATTGAGATTTGACAATAGTGGGGAACCCTTCAAAAGTACTCATTTGTCACAAGCAAAGTAGTACTATTTGGGATCGCTTGGTCGATAAGTTAGGGTAATTCATGTTATTATAAGAGATATAATTAGCTATCTCACCAATTATGTGTGTTACACTAACCATTCATATCATACCAAAATAGTGAGTAGCGCACAAATCGAAACGAGGCTGATTATTTTAACACGAACTGTACTTTTTGTATCCTGAATATCAATAACTATAGTTTACTTATCGTTAAATCGTTTATGGAATTTGGTGGCCAGAAATTAAGAAAAGTAAACAGCCATTTTTTGGGTAATTAAGAACTTTGTATGTTTGCGTAGTTACGGCTGTTTAGCACAACTGCACAAGCAATGTATTGAGATTCGTGCATGAATTGTTTGCCGAAAAAGAAAACAGATTCTTGGTGGGGCCTACGGTTCTATACTGTTTCAACTGCAAATACTCTGAAAAACTTGTACTGTTGAGCGACTTTAATATAGAACTGCACGTACTGCAGAGTTGGATACTGGAGGAGCATTTGGTAAGTGGGCCGTTTAATAATAATTGCATCGAAATCTCACGTTATAATGAAACAAGAGAGAATTAATTGAATTCTTAATAGGGGTAGAAAAACATATTATTATAATTGAATCTACCCTGCTTATTCGGTTGGTTTGGTTTGATTAATCGATTTGATCGGAATTACAGAATAAGAATTAGAATGGCACGAAATGGAATGGCACGAAATGGATCGGTGACCGAATAACCAATTCATAAAAATTAAAATTCCCAATTTGAACCCCTAACCATATGAAACATTTTATCCACTGCAGCATATGCGCTTATATATATTATGAAAAAAAATTATTTTAAAAAAAAATATGAAGAAAAAATATTATACCAATATTTCTCGATTTTTCTCCTGTTTCGATTATATAAACAAACCAACAACCGACATAAAATAATCCAATACAAGCACACAACGTTCGTCACAAACAACCAATGTCAGTTATTTAACTCCAAGTCCGAAAAACACAATTCAAAAAGAAAAACTATGAAATTGCTAGAAAAATTATGAAATTTTGTCAAATTCTGGTCGGTCTCGTAAGTATGAAAATCAGCCACGTCTGCGCAAACTAGTCAGCCACGTCGTTAATTTTAAGACACGTAGGATATCGAAAATTTTCATGTGGGACAATTGTGAAAATTGTCAAATTCATGATATTAGTAGCGATTGATTTTCAGACTTACGAGACTGACCATGACTTGTCCAAAATTCATAATTTTTCTGTCAATTTACCGTATTTTTAAACAGTGAAACGAAGTAGCAAGAGGATTGATGGGGTGAAAAATATCTTAGTACAATCAAACATCACTATTCTATTGTGAAAATAATAGAAAACTGAATGGGGTGAAAATGTAAAACTTATGATCTTTGTGAGTATATAAAATTAATTATGATGCACTTATATTTGTGTGATTCTCATTCTTATCTCCCACCATCATCCTCCAAGACTAACTCATAACATGTAGCTTCACGAACTACGTATACGAGCATCTTACATTCGTTTCGTGCAGATCAAGAGCTTCCAATCCGAATAAGGACCCTCTTCTATGTCGAACATGTTAGCAATCCATCCCATCGTCTCTGCAATCTCTCGAAGCTCATAGATCACAGCAGTCGTGTCGCGTATGTAAACACGACCATCTGGTCTCAGAATTCGATCCATCTCCACCATAATGCTTCTCACATTACATCTGCACATACAAGAATAGCAACATATACAACAGTTGGGAGTTATGGCTTCAATTCTTGGTACAGTTAGTTAGTTAGTTAGTTACACATAAAGAAATCAAATGTACCTTTTCTGTTCTACAGAGAAAAGGCCTGCAGCGTTGAGCAGATCATACGTTCTTGGGTAAGTGTCGAATGACTCACACCTAGGCACGCGTATCATATGCAAGTGTCACATATAATGAAATACGAGATGAAATACTAATATTCACTTGTACATACCAATCGTGCATCACTCCTATGAGGCCACGGTCGTATATCACAGGCAGTGTATTTGGACCACTCACCGGAACAACATTCAAAACCCAACCATTAGCCCGGGATTCAAGCAAAGCTGCTGCAAACCTACCATTTTAAAAAAAATGTCTCAAACCAAACACAACATTTGAAGAGGGTGGAGATGATTGATTGTTACCCTCCATATCCAGCTCTCATGTCCATCACATTGCGTATCTTCGCCTCGTTTATCTTGAAAACAGAAACATATCCATCTACGATAGCATTCCAATATATGGAGTCCGCTCTGTATAGCTGCTGCCTAGATACATCAGAATCCGTCTTTATGCTAAAGAGCCTGCCCGGTAGACTATGGAGGCGTGCAGGCCAGTTGGTAAGATTCGATCCGTTGCCATTCTCAGGTAGACGCGCTATGCATTTCTTTGTATTCACATGCCTGCAGAAAATCAAATGCAACCAAGTTTCTTTCCCATATCTTGCAAGTCTTTCTTCATTATGCAGAGCTGTAACAAGGCTTAGTAAGTACCATAAATCATCTGGATTGTCATCTTTGTCACAAAGTGAAGGCTTTACATTTGGATCATGGTCGAGATAGCAGCTATTGTTTAGAGGCTTCTGCCAAACAGCAATGTAGCCTTCCTTAGATACTAGTTCCCAGCAAAGGTTTCTAGTAAGATCCTCCATTTCTAGTAAGATCCTCCATCTCAGAATGGATCCATGGTGAACTAAAAGAGAAGGTATGTAGATACCCCAAGATTAGCTACCTCTCCATTGTTCTCCCAGTTCTCCTTCGTACTTATAAACTGCGTCTGCTTCCCAAACGAAGTATCCTCCGCCTCTAAGAAACCGGTTTACCTCAAGAAGCAAAATCCCATCTTCAGACACGAAAATGTTACATAGATTTTGAATCAATGGATCAAGATTCTATCTAAAAACAGATCCATATATATATTGGTGAACAAAGGCATCAAAGAGTAGAAAAGGAAGGCATACCATCAAGAGTCCAGTTCATTCCACATCTAGAGCAACGAATCAAATCGAATGCTTGGCTTGGGAAAGGCGAACGACGGGTTCCAAAGGCAGTCAGCATAGCGGGTATGCCCCTCTCGAGGGCAAGCTGAACCTGCTTCGCCTGGTCTTTCCCAGCTACAGAAAGCGTTGTCACATTCCTCTCCATCAAGTAGGCACCAAAATCTGCAATGCTGGAACCAATAATGTCTAGAGCAACTCGTGTGCGTTGGCCAAACACAATCTCAGGAACCATCTACATTCATTCATTCCACAAAATCAAGTCCAAGTAAAAAACAACACTATAAAGCCAAAATATGATGAATCAAACCTCCACCTGATCCAAGTTTTGATATGATTTAGGCCCAACTCCTGAAGAAAACACAAGCTTATCATCTTTTTTTGTCACCCCTTCATTATCTTCAGGCTTATAACGTATATTATCAAACCACACCTGCATTTCATTTCAATATCTTCAACTAGTATAATTTGATCAGAACTTGCCATAAACCAATCACTCTTCATCTCTAGATTCCAATCATTCTACACATTTGAAATATGTTAGTGTATATAATCAAGAACTTTGGTTACTGCCCTCCAATTCTTGCTAAAATCAGTAGCTATCCAATATATTTATAGAAATAAACTAAGAAATCAAAATAATAAACCCCACAAAATAAATTGAAAAATCAAGAAAGTTGTACCTCATCCCTGCTTTTCGGCCATGGCATGGGAAGCTTGTACGCTTTAGGCCTCGGCACCAAACAGTCCAATCCTTTAGAAACAGATTCCACATTGTCCAAATAAGGAACATAATCACTCATATTCATATCGCAAACTCTAAATTTATTCACCTCACCCTCATCATTCTCTCTCTTAACCTTCTCACCATCACTAAACTTGCCATTCTCCACTACGCTCTGTAATAGCCCCTCATCAAATTTTCCAACCATGAAATTAGAGGTCATGATTCCCAACTCGTTTATGATCCCTGTGCTCTCAAACACCGGCCCCACCGGCCTCTGCGGCGGGGACGGCGAGGGTGCTGGCTGCAGAGCGGTGTTTGTGTAGGTGGAGTTGAGGAAGTAAAGCTGCTCATCTTTTGTGTATGCAGAGAAATGTTTGGAGAGGAAGAAGAGAGAGAAGGAGAGGAGGGAGAGGAAAGCTACAGTCTTTATGAATGTTGGGGTGGTGATGGTGTGGGATGGTGATGAGCTTGTGCACTTGCCTTTCATTGTGTGTGTTTGTGTGTGTGAGGGAGAGAAGCAAGATTCTGAGAGTGGGATTCAGATTCTTTGCTGAATTACAAGTGAGGTATGAAAAATCAAGATTAACTAACTCAATCAATCATCAGAGTACTTGACAAATCTAGATCATGCATGACTAGATATGGTTCCTTTTTATTGAAAAATAGTATATGGACCTTTAATTAATTAAAGTTAAATTATTAATTAATTAATGTAAATGAAAGATTATAAGTCCATAGGCCTATGGCTTATGCAACAGTTAATATATATTTCTCTATTGTAGAGAAATATAGAAAATAGATGTTTTTATAGAAATTGAATTCATCAATTCTGAAACATTTAGATTGTGAGAACTGATTTCTTTTGTCACACAAATAATAAGTATGTTTTTAATTAGAGATTTCCTAGCTTTTTCTGATTGAACTGTGTATCGGGAATTGTTCCTGTATCGGATTGACATATGCGTGGATATCAAAAGTAGTGGATTCACTTGCAGGATGCAATTTCGATCAAACGTGGAAATCAAACTATACAACAAGTAAGTGTTTCTATCTGTTGTGTGAATAACTGATCAACTCACAATATCCTGTACTTAAAGTGTTCCGGCGAAATTCAATTTTGTGTTTATCAAATGAAATACAATATATTTTTTTACAATAAATAGCTCACAAGTTAGTGTATATCGCTTATACTTTAACTATACTCAAACAAAGCTTTGTCCATATAAACCATAAATGTATGTATTTTGAATTTCGTAGGATGTATGGAGTTTGAACTCGCCACTCCACCAGTTTTGCTTGTCCCCATAAATTTTTATTTTTCCCGAAATACTTTGTTTTAGCAATATTGTGGCATCAAATATTCGAATTAAATAACACTGAATTGAGTAAATTTTACATTTGAATTGATGAGTTATTATTTTAATTACATGACATGTTGACTGCTTGTTATTCATGTCTTGTCCTTTTTATTTTTGCCTTCAACAGTAGTACTCGTATATCTTTACTGCCACCAAATTTCCCTCATGATATATTTAATTTTGGGGCGGTGCGACCACATGTTGGGTTGACTGCAACTCGAAATACCGAATTTAATGGAATTTTCTGATATTCATCGGCCGACGGTGGAGTCGGTCAATCCCATCCGACCCCACCTATATCCGCCATTGGTTCTCACCATCCGGTTCTCTCCAGTTTCATCTATAAATGCCCATAAACTTTCTACGCATTTTAGCGACTTTATTATAAAAGTAGGTACTGCAGGGATAGATTAATGGAGGAGTCATCGGTGCTAAGCCGTTCACGGCACGATTTTGTTGAATAGAGGAGATTTTACATAAGTCAAAAGGGAGCAATCTCGAGGAGAAGAAAATAAGAAAGTTTTACTTTATTTATTTCGTGGATTTATTTTGGACATTCCTATTTTATTATTTTATTATTCGTCTCAAAATTATAAAATAATACTTCGATTTTTGGTTTGTGAGGATCCTAACATATTTTTTAAAGAGTGATGCTAAACAGTCACATTATGGCTGCCCACACGCGATTTTTTTTTTTTTTAACTGATTCAATTAAAATTGGTTCACCTAATAAAATTAAATTTATAATCTCTCTAGAATTGGTGGAAAATGACTATTATGTAAATGAATATTAATGTATTATTATTTTTCCGAATACATTAACAATTATGTTCTTGTATAGATAGTCACAATATGACCGCTCAGCTTTATTATTTTTTAAAATTAATGCCAAATTGGGTATTAATATCTCAATAGGTTTAATAAGGTTAGGCATAACACGCGTTTTACTATGTCAAATCAATAATTGAAAACAACCCACGTTCACAATTAATTATACAATTAGTGAGGGTTAAAAATGATTCGACAACAAATGTTTATAGATGAGATCTGCCTACTTTTTTGTTCCAAAATAAAAGCTTAGATAGTTAATTAGAATTTGACTCAACTCAACTCGAGAGATTAACTAAAAAAAAATACTAATTCATGCTAATAAATTATTGTAAAAAAATATAATCGGTAAAAATGTTCTAATTATATCCTAACCCAAAATTTATTATAATAACAAAATTTATTATCCAAATAATATGCAAATACATAAATTAGGTCAATACACACATGTGATGCACATGATTTTGCAAGAAAGTTCTAAAAGATAAACAAAAGTTGAAAAGAAATAAAAAATAAAAAATATGAATTATCAGGAAAATTCATTTACTAATAATATTGTCGTAACTTGAATTGTCATTTCTGCAGACAAACTCAATTTTTATTTTAGATCTAACAGTCTTTCATCAACATATAGTTAACAATATTTGAAATGTTATTAGTCAAATAGTGTGATCTATATATGGGATAATGCTACTCTATTAAATAGCCATAAGACCAAAACCAATTCTAAAAGTAGTGTTTTATTGAAATTAGGTACTATCTTATACCTAAATTTTCAATTTTGGACTATATTTTTATTACTAAGGGCAGTCACAACCCAGCGGAAAATGGGACCTGGTTTGCTGTGTGGCGGGGAGGGTAGCATTGGCGGGGGTAGCTGGGCCGCGAGCCGCGGCGTGCAACGTTGTGCACGGCACGCGCGCCTCGCACGCGTCCGTTTGCCGTCATCTTTTTTATTTAATATTTTTTAATTATTCCCGATTTTCGGTAGTATTTTTTTTTTAATTTTCTTTCAAATACGCCAACCATTGGCGTTAATTTTTTTTCCTGATATTACCATTTATAGCCGTTTAGTTTAGGTTTTAATTTTTTAATTAATTACCAAATTTTATAAATACCATTTCCCCCTATTTTTTCATTTCATCTCAATCCATACATTCTTCTTCTTTTATTTTTAATTATGTAATTTTTATTTCACTTACGTAATATTTAGAATTTTGATTATGTAATTTTTGAAATTTTAATCATTTATTTTAATTTTATAAATATTGTAATTTAAATAAATATATGAAATAAAAAATTAATGGATTAAAAAAGTAAATGGTGGGACCATAACTAGTAGATATCTGATTGAATTTTTATGGCTGAGTTGTTAGTGTTTGTGGTAAAATTTAAGATAATGACATGGCACGTGAATAATAAAGTTATATTCATCATTTCACTTTTTTATATTTTACGATAACATTTAATATAAAATGTTTAGATTCAAATTTTAAAAAATAATAATCATTTATAAAAAATATATGTTCTTACTTCTCTAAGAGTTATAATAAGTTTTGTCATAGCGACATTCATTGTTTTTTTTTTTTTTGTCTTCGTTACAAATATATAATTATCAAAATTAATATATTAATTAAAAAACCATAAATTTTTGTTGAGCCCGATCAGTCCGAATGATTAGTCCGAAATCCGACAATTTAGGGTTAGAGTTGAAAATTTATAACCAGAAAAAATCACAACCTGAATGACCCGTAACCGAATAACCCGACAACATAATAGGATTGGCCCGACTGACATCCTTACTGCTAACAATTAAAGTAGTTTCTTATTCAAAGCAAAATTTGAATTTTTTTAGTTACAACACACACTCCACATTTAGACACACTAAATTTTTGAAAAGTGTCAATTGTGATATTAAAAATAAAAACAATATTTTTTGCATCAAAGTAAAAAAAAAAACCATCTTTTGAGGCCCCAAGACAATTATTTTCTTACACATTTTTTTTTAATTTGTAATTTTTAGTACATTGTAACTATTTTCAACTTAGCAACAAAAGTAGCTGAAAATGTATATTTTTCTCGAATGCACTTGAAAAAATTGTTTTCTAAAAAACAATCTTAAAAAAGTTCTTCTACACATATAAAAACACTTTTATTGAACTCCAACTCTTATATTACGCACTTGCCGGACTTCCACGCTTGCGTCTCGCCGTCTTTCCCCACAATGCATGTCACGCTGCCGACCGTCACCTGGTAACTGAGATTCCGCCGGCGTTGCTAATGCCCTCATTACTGCATGGTAAGATTTTGGGTTTTAGATTTTGATGCACAACATGCACGGTGCAGTGCACAACAGGGTTTCCCCTGAAGGTTTGAGGGGGATTTGCTACCAATTTTTTTTTTATTATTGTTTTTTATTTAGATTTCAATAAATCATCACGTCGTTAATTTTCGATACCAAATCAATTTTGATTCGACCAAAACTTAAATTTGAGGAGAATTTTAAATTATAAACACTTAAAATAATTAGAAAAAAAAACAAAATTCATTAGTAAAATGTTGCTATTAAAATTTATAAACTCTCCAAAAATAAACTTAGCCAAACACTCCCTAAATCAGAAAACATAACTGGCCATATATTTGAAAACGTAAAATGAAGTCTCTAATTAGGAAACTTCTCCATCTTGCATCACCAATAAAATATAATCAGAAAATAAAAAAATCCAAATTTCAATGAAACAACATCACACGTTAATTAACATATTAAAATATTGAGAATTTCAATAATTTTAAAAAAATGACTCCAATGATAAATAATTAAATGAAATCACAAACACGCACACTTACATATAAATAAGTAAAACAAATAAACTATAAAAATTAATTCAAATTTTGATAACTAATTGCATAGACCATGAAGATGAAACAAAACTATATATACATAGACACAAACGTGCACACATGTCTTTTACACACTCATTAAGAAGATTCCTTCCAAGCAAGAAGGAGTCTAGGGAGGAAAAAAGGAAGCAAAGTTCTAAGGAGATTCCAAGGAATCCATGGACATCATTTCCTTGAATTCCTCGAAGTCTAGCAAGCCATCGGAATTAGTGTCGTAGACACCAATCATTTGCATACAATCTTGGCCACAACTCTTATCATCCCATAACCCTAACCTAGCTAACGCGATCTGCAGCTCCTCGCCGGAGATGAACCCGTCGCCGTTCAGATCAAAAACCCCGAACGCCTTCCTAAGATCATCCTCCTCTATTTCCCGGTCTCGCTCCTTCATTTGGTCCCTATTTTCTTGAACTATAATATTGTTCAAGGTTTGGTAGAAGAAGAGGAAATTGACAAAGTTGAGGGCCTTATCGCCCACCAGCAGCTCAAGCTCGACTCGTTTAGCCTGCAAGCCGAGCCTCTCGAGGAGCCACATGAGCTCGTCGATGCTCACTAGACCGTCTTTGTTCCGGTCTAGCTCGTTGAAGATTTGGTGCAAGTGATAGGTGGTGAGAGGGCACATTGTGTTGGGAAATTAGTGCATGTAATAAATAAATGGAATGTTTGGTAGGTCGTATATATGAGGTATGAGAAATTGTGTGAATGTGTACGTATATATATAGGTGCAATGGTTGCTTGAATTTATTAAAAAAGTCACACGCTTTCAATGTCGTACGTTCACGTACATATATTTTTTAAGACAATCACGAAAGCACGATTTCAAGAAATTTCGTGGAAAGAGAGTGGCCAATAAGAAACCAAAGTTAGGAACTTTCTGGTATAATGGATCTTTTGGTTTCATACAATCTGCAGGGGATATACATGAGCTTCATGCATGAAATTAAATTTATTTTTTGGATAAGATTTATTTTATTTTTTGAAGGATGCACCAGCACACAACTTCAGATTTTATGTGGTTTGTCATTTGTTTTTATAGAGCTTCTGATTGTGGTGTTAGAAATTCTTATCATTATCTAATGATACGTATTGAAAATTACGGATTAGAATAAGAGTTAGATTATTAATGAACTCATGTGTTGATCAGTTAATTACATAACAGAAGAAGCACTTACTTATTGCATACACGGTCGGATCGAATTTTGTGAATCCACTGTTTTCGATATCCACATGTATGCCAATGCGATACAGAAACAATTCATGGTACATAATTTAATCAGAGAAAGTTAGGAAATCTCTAATTGAATTTACGTATTATTTTGTCTGACAAAAGTGTCGTTCTCATGTTCTAAACGTTCTCAACTTTTCAACTATTATTTAATTTCTATACAAAACAAAAATATATACATTAATTACTTCATGAGCTTGTATTATTTTATCTGCGTTAACTAATTAACCATCCAATCTTAATTAATAAAAATTTAATATTTTAATATCATCCATATATCTTTCAAGTGTGTGGTTTTTGTTTTTCTTCATCTTTTTCTGGGTGTTGGTGATGACATATGGCAGGTATTGCGCAAGTCTTGGTGATGTAACTTATAAGTAAAAGAATAATTTAAAATCAAGTGGAATTTTGAACCTAGAAAATTAAAAATGATGAGATTGCATAACTCCTTGATTTCAAGATTTTTTGTTTACAATTTATATTTTTGAAAGAGATTCATATTAATCATAGTATCAAATATTATGATAGCTAGTATTAGATTCACTATTAGAATCAAGAGAACTAATTCATACCTTACAATTTATATGTAACAAATTAATATTGTAGTAGTTAGTATCAGTACAAATCCAGAACTAGAAAATGGAAGGGATGAAATAAAATAATAAAAAATTAAATATAATCTCCAATATATTCAAAGCTTTTGTCTTATTCCAACAAGGCGTCCATCTCTCTTTCTCACACAGTCACATTTCTATTTCTCAGTTTCTCTCTTATAGATACGGTCATCCGAGCGAAGAGGCGACCATGGCGGTTTTCCGACAACCCTAAGAAAAATTAGCCATCGGGAGAATCGGCCGCCCCCTCCCGGCTCCCCCTACATCCGCCAGTGACCCGTATATATGTTCAGCCCACCATTTCCTAGTGCATAATTAAAATCATGTTTAATGAACTAGACACGTAGTTAGTGTGGGTATCGATGGGTACGTACTATTGTTTATACTGAAATATAACGGTGAGAGTATTAGATGTGTCAAAATTGTAACCACTAAGGTATAGTTAATTCATAAATAGTCCACCAAGGACAAGAATATTCGGTGAACTCTACCTTCCAATCAAACAATATCATACATTAATTAACAAAGACATAGAGAATTTTATGGCGCGCAACAGCTTAAAAACACTCGTATATCCAACAATGACATAAACGTCCTTAACTACTCAAAAATCTTCAATGACGTGATGCAAGGAATGGAGCCAGCGATAAGCTTCACTACCAACGGCCGTCGCCACGAAATGTGCTACTATCTCGCCGATGACATCTATCCTAGATGGTTGACGTTTGTCAAGTCCTTTTCATGCCAACTGACCTAATAAGAGTTTGTTTTTCGCATAAATAGGAGTCAATGAAAAAAGATGTGGAATGTGCATTCAACGTGCTTCAAGCATGGTTCGCAATAGTCAAAGGTCTAGGGTGGCTGTGGTTCAATTATGTGTTAGCCGATATTATGAATGCGTGCAATATGTTGCACATTATGATTATCGAGAACGAATGAAGGGAAGCCCTAATTGGGTAGATGATGACACGGCCGGCTCCTCGAGCTCCCCGACCGCAAGAGAAGACCCAAATTAAGGTGTGCCGCAAGCATTCAGAAATTACCTAAAGCGCTACGAGTTGGGACGTGATAAAGATGCCCGCGATCGACGCCAAAACTATTTAGTTGAAGAAATTTGGGTGCGCTTCGATCGGTTCGCTCGATGTATGATTAATTGTCAGCTTTAAATAATATAATTTTAGGATTTTAATTATATAAATTTTTTAATCTAATAAAAATCATATTTTTAATTATATTTATAACTGTAAATTATATAAACTAAGAAAGAAATAAATAAATACGAGATGAGACTCATGAATAAGGAATAAGATAATATTATGGAATGTGTAAGTAAGAAGGAAAAAAATGATATGCTGCCTAGTGATAATTGATAAATCACGGTTAAGCGATGTCAACTATGTCGTACTAAGGTACTGAAATATGAACAACTTTTTAATGCATAACGCAGAATAGAATCTAACCATTGGATTATACGATTGGACCGTTATAAACTTGACACATATAACCTTGTTTTATATATA
>JAYDZE010325378.1:0-37094 GCA_034509125.1 Monilaria moniliformis | reverse complement strand
ATATATTCTAATTAAGACTTTTAATTTTACACTCTTATTCATAAATACTGAAACATGATATATTTTATACAACAACCTTATTTGTATTAATTTAGAAAAATCAAATTATAATTTTCAGATTTTTGGATTTTCGGATTTTTAATAGATTTTTTGGATTTTTTTATGCAATTTCTGATTTTCGGTCCGGATCGGATTTTAAAGTTAGGATTTCGAATTTTCGGATTCGGATTGTCAGATAATACGGTCCGGTTCGGATTTAATTTTCAGAAAATTTCAGATTTTCGGATCGGTTCGGATTAGGCAAAAATCCGAACCAAAATCCGAATGCTCACCCCTAACAAAATGTCTTTCATTAGATGATCAACCCAAGAAAGTAATAAGCACAAGAATAATAAAAAATAATCAAGGTCTCAACATGGAATTTAATCATAAGGCTACATGAACCACACAATGTTTTCACCTAAGGAAAAGCAAATGAACTAGTCTATCATGTGTTCTAACAAATGAAAATGAAGTGATAAGTAAAACATAAGGTTGGTTTGATACACCCAGAAATAATCTTCACTTGGAAATCAAAGTTTTCAATCTTCCATCCTCTTCTCTTCTTCTTTTTCTCTTGACTGTGGAGTTGATGTCGAGAACCTACTCCCGGACATGGGAGAGAAGTACTTGACCTTGGATGTCCTCAAGCATGTCAAGTTTCTCAACGTCGACGTCCGGCTCCATGGCTACTTTCTCCAGAAGGCCAATGATCACTTCCCATTTCCCAACCAGGTTAATACATATGTCAACGGGTGGGAATTTCAGACGAACTAGCGAATGAACGGGGACGTGCATCGCCAGATTGTGGCCAACGACCCTCCACACCTCCCTTGGGCCGCTCCACGGTTCCACCCTCATGTCCCGTTTGTGATGCCGCAGCCGGTACAACCGGAGCAACCACTACCCCAGCTCATGGCTCCTTCAGCGGATCAAGGAGAAGCTGGCCCTGCCCACAGACGCCAATGCCGATGCCGACAACCGGTAAGAGAGGAAGTGGAGGTCTCCGTCCATCAGAGGTTGGATCAACTCGAGGACACCATGAATCAAACCTTCACCAACTTCAACAACCGCCTGGACACCTTCGAGGGGTACCATCAAAGCTCAATCGAACGGATGGACCGTTCGACACCATGCTCACAAGCATGTATGACCGGTTCAATTCATGGAACCCGTATCCCCCGCCTCCCCCTCAGGAGTGAAGGAAATTTCTCAAACATCTTTCTCTTTCAAACTTATCCCTTACTTCGCATTGAATAAGTTTGGGGGGTGCTAAGGTGTTAGGTATTAGGTGTTGGTGGGTCTTGCATTGTTTGTTTGCGGCTACATTGTTTTTGTTCTCTATTTTAGTTTGCTTTAGAATGTTTGTCTTGGTTTGGAAAACTATGTTTTGGTACCATTGGCTTGTATTTTGTTGGTAATCGACTTTGTAAGGAATTTGAAAAAAAATTGAGTATTCTTGTTACTTTATGTGTAGTAATTCAAGAAAAAGGGCACATAAGTAGTGAATTACTAGTTCACCTTGCTTTATGCTAGACCTATGTGAGATTTTGAGCTTCATTTCCTTTGTGAGTGTTTACTCGAATGCTTCGTGTTATCTCTAGAACTTGCTTATTCTCTACTTGAATTTACGAAGTGAATGAGGAATTAGAAAATGATGATAGACCATCTTTCCTTAGCCATTTTCTTCCATTTTTCTTTAACCTTTCTTATAAAATTCCCTAGTAGCCATGTTTGAGCCGTAAAGCTTTTCATTGTTAGCCAAAGATAACTAGTGGGCATTCACTGTATCTTATTGTTTATGGAAATCTTGGGAGTGAATGTTGAGAAAACAATCTTGTTATGAAGGGGAATATAGCAAAATGATGTCATGGAATAAGTTGTCTAAAGTGCAAAAGAGACAAGTCTAATTAAAAAAAAAAAAACAACAAAGAGAAAAGAGAAGATTCAAAATGGGAGACAAATGGGGGGTGGAATAATTAAAGTAGCAACGCTTGAGCGCGGTATGATGATTGGTGATTTGTGATCATGGAATTTCAATATTTACCTCACATAGCCAAATTATCCTACCCGACCAAAGAGCCAACATTATAACCCATTGAAAGACCTACCCGATTCTGAATCTTTGTTCATAATATAGTAGAAGAGAGATAAGAGAATGAGCAAGCATATAGTAGATGATGCCTAGTATTTCGAGAAAGAGTGCATACACATCCCTTTTTCAATATATATATGTGATTTCGAGAAAATCGTTGGACTCATGAAACGGCATTTTTCAATATATATAGGTGATTGGTATGGTGTATATCTGCACTACACATTCCTCAAGTAACTAGTATCCTCACAGGAGATATAAAACAAAATTGTTACTGTAGTAAAGATCATTTTTGAGGACCACAATTACAAAACATGGCGGCATAAAGCCATAATTGCCAAATGCAACCTAAGTTGATTTACTTTACCTGGGAGTTGGCTACACATCATCTACCGGGCCTAACTGCAAGGTGACTGGTTATAGTAAAATATCAAATTTGTCGCAGCCTTGACATTTGATATATATATATTGCAGTCAATTGAAGCTTAGTTTCGACGCAGAATTCAGGTTTCAGCCTACATCCTTTAACAAGATGCTCTGTGTGAGCTTCACCCAGCCTCAGCCTTAAGAAGTTCAGATAAACCTAGTAATGGCAACCGTTAACCCTATCAAGTAATGTACAATCCCTGTAACTGAAACAGTCAGGCCCTAAATGGCCCTCTAGAAAAAACTCGAAGAACTGCTCCACATATCCTGACATCACTACTTATAGGCTGTTTCATTCATCTATTTTAGAGATCTTTTGTTCCTTATATCTGTTATGTAGTGAAATTTCTGGTGAGTTGGGGCCTCTGAGTTGCATACAGAAAATGTGTTAGGCAAGATAACTAATTAAGCCTATAATTGTACTGGTCTCCTTAATACTCTTGTAAGTAAGCTTCCTAGTTTCCTATCTAACTCCTACTTTTATACCATCATTTCTTCCTCTCCGATCACCATTAAGAGAGAGAGAGAGAAGGTACCTCATGGTCTCTGTTTAGTTCAAATTTGCAACAACTGCAATATATATGATGGCTATTTTCCTGCAGCTTCCCCTGTTTGCAGATGGGGCACCAAACCTCATGTGTAACATATATGGCAAAATAAGATCATTAAGAAGTTCCATTCTTCAGTGGGGCAGAGACAGTAGAATAAAACTCTTTGTAAAGCTGCCAATTCGCAACCACTATCCTTTGACAATTAATTAGTGCTATTGCAGTTACATGAATATGAGGTTTAAATTTTTGTGCTACCAACCACAATAGCATAGGTAACATGTGATTACCTAATTGCAACCCACTAATCATACTTACAAACTACTAATACTTGACTGGTCAGCAGGTAACAGATCTTGATACAAAATGGGCCTGGGAAAATCAAGCCTGTTCAGTGCTAATGCAGGTTACCTAGGGAGGAATTGCAGGGTTGGAAGATATGCAGGGTGATATTGGATATGATGCAAAGTAGCGGCATCAATCCATAAGGTGCATTCCCTCTCAACTTACCCAAGGATACAAAGAAATTAGAGGATAAGACCATCTCAGCAGTTGAGAAGCCAGATCCATAGAGTATCATGATTAGGGGCTGAATGAAACTCAAGATGTTCAATATGTATCAAGGCCAACCACCTAATGTGAACTTTAAAAATTGCTATTAAGGTTAACTTGGTAAACAGTTCAACACCATACTGTCAGCCCAAGATGTCAAGTATCCACATAATAAGCAAGTTACAGAGTGCTATCTTTGTTTTCAAATGAGAACTATCTCCAGAAGATGTCATAACATATGTAAGCAGCTCCAGTTATGCTACTACCAAATGTGATCCAACCATGGAAAGTTGTAACTGCGAAGAGCACTAATTAGTTTAACTTAGCGGAGGAAGATTTGATAAAACATAGATTGTTTAAACAATAGTTTCTATAAACCTAAATTTGAACCATCCTGTATAATATTCTTTAGAGAGGAGAATGTTGTTCCAAAATTGCTGTAAGACCAACTTTTGCCAACACCTTCTGATATTCCCTAGATTTCATATGGAATTGAGAAGCTACTGTTTTGAATAAGACCAAATGTAATCATCATATGAATCAAATAGTAAAAAAAAAAAGATATTTGTGTTAAATGCACCTTGTAGGTACAGAATTAGAGAAATTAGCAAGTTAGTGTAGGGAAAAGAGCATCACTGGCACACATTCTTCCAAAAAAATTGTATGCTTGGCAATTATAGTGCAGAAATTCTTCATTTTTGTTCCAGAACAGGACGATGCATGTTTGTCAGTTTAACTAAAGAAGGTCCTTTTTCACACAGAGTTGAATTAGCTATGTTCATAGTTCATACTAGCTGAGCAAGTATAGGCGACTTAGTTGCATACGGATCATACATGATCACTATTTAGCTGCATGTGATCATACACTATAAGACCCAAATATTCGTCTTCTTCATCTCCCATGTTGTGATCAAATTTTCAGGCTCTGCAGAGATCCAGAATCAATCTAAGACCTGTAAAGAGGAGGTAATATATCCACATAGATTGTTTAACATGCACCCATTCTGAGATTATTGTTAATCATGTTAGGTATTGACAAAGCTGCACTCTAATTTTATGCATAAAGATTTATGTTTAAATATAGAACTTGGTGAAAATTAAGTGAATTCAAGTCTCAATATCTAATCTACCCTACTGAAAAGATATTCAGTCATTCTGCTTACACTTCACCATTATATGGCATTAAAATAAAAAAGAAATTTAAAGAAAGAAAAAACTCACTTACACATCCTTTCATTTTGATCAAATCGTCTAAATTGTAACAAACTATTAAAACTTTTTATTGTCAGAATTGTGAGAAATCTTGCATGAAACCTATAAACTAAATGCTCTATACTCATTAATTTGTTATATTTGCTGAGTGTAGAGTTCAATGCAGTTACTTTATAGGTTGAGTGCAGTTACTTTATAGGTTCAGGGCACTAGTTCTACACACACAATCAGAGATTCTTTCTGTGATACATCACAAATCCATAATATGACCAAAAGTAACACAATGACTGCATTCATAATCCCAAAAGGAGCGAGGGTATCAAACCTTTTCTACTTTTTCCTCTCCCATGATCCTCATAAAATATTCTTTGCATTTCTAACAGAATCTCTTCACAGTCGCCTGCATAAGCTGTCTGAAGACCATCATATTCCCATATCATGTCATCAGTAGCATTAAAACATGTTGGAGCTGAACTTTCATCCAGTGATGATCCCTTAAATTTTCTTAGTTCATCAGACACTATGCCTTGAAGGCTTGAATTGATGAGATCCTGCATCCAGAATCATATTTCTAATTAACTGAATGCAGAAGAGAACTAAAATAAATAAAATACACTGGAAAAGAATAGAATCACTAAAAAAGCTGGTGGTCTACTTTGACAACAAGATTCCACCGTATGATTTCTCTTCAATGGGGAAAATTCTTAGGTCCCCCCATCGACCATTCTTTAATCCTGGTCCCAGTATCATCTTATTGCACATTTATCAGCTCCGAGTTGACAAAGTTCTTGAGGAAAAATTGACCAAAAATATGCCCGTGACACCTTGTTTAAAATTTCTTTGATCTATACTTCCACTTCAACCACTAGGAGAGGATGTGCGCGACTTCTCATAGTCTGCAACACTGTTAGCAAGCCTAGTAGTATTTATGACAATGAATTTTCAGAGGCTTACCATCCCCACTCCACCTCCTTTAATGCTTTGATCACTACTGAACTCTCCCAACTTCACCTCTTTCATAGTTTTGACCACTAGACATCCCCACTCTTCAACAGGTTCACCACAAGTTACAGTCGGTTTCACTAGCAAAAATTACTTCCACATATTCAAAAACTATAAATCCTAATCAGGATTGAAGTCCCAGCACATTTCGTTTTTCTGTCATTGACATACTAAGTCGTGTCTTTTATAATGAAACTACACCATGTGACGGTGTGTCTGTCACTTAAGTTGAGACTTACTGATATTAACTTAGCAGCATCACTAAGGTTATGAGAACTCGAAACTACTGCATTCATCTAAATTTTTTATAATACAAAAAACTATCTAGATACATTGTTTCTCCATGATCACCTCTAGCGACTCACTTAGTTTAGCTATACCACATTGCCGTGTCATGTTTGCATATATACACACTGCACTTTTTTCCTACTGCATTTTCCTACACCATTCACTTTCCAGGTGAAAGTATGACTCCACAAAACCACAATTTCCAGAGAGAGAGAATCTGGTTGTTGGAAGATTGGCTCTTAACATCGGGTAGTCTCAATTTCCAGAGTAGTCGAGATCGATCCTCGCGAACCCTTCTGAGGCAATTCTCCCGGAGTTACACTCTCGTGAACAACCGAAAAATCTAAGAAATAAAAATGCTATATACATAAATTGCACAAACAAACGAATGTATGATAACTCCATCCTAATCAAATCGCTGCAATACTTTACCTTGCTCTTTCTCCTCATCGTCTCCCGCCATTTTTTTAGCTTCTTTTCCGTTAAACTGCATTAATGAGTCTGCCTCTGATACCCTAACCGACATCAACCAAAAAAAGTTCGAGTTTTTCGAGGATGCCATCGATTCAGTGTGAAATTCATGCTCAAATTGAATGAGAAATAAATAAATTTAAGAGGACGAAAAATAATAAAAATAATAATAGCCGTATTTACGGGTCGCAATTTGCATTAATATTGGAAGGGCTAAGCAATTTCTAAAACTTGAGGGGCATTTAGGAAAAGAAAAAAGAAGTAAATCCGTGGTAGACACGCTCCGGAGAGGCGCGGGTTGAAAGAAACGCTCTTCGGCTAACTGAATAATTAACGTAGAAATCTGCGTACCAAATTTGTCAATTGAAACCCTTGTTTGCTCGATCTCTCTCCTCCCCTCTCTCTCTTTCTCTCTCCAGCTCGGCGACGGGAAAGCGCGAATAAAGTTATCGATCGCTTTCTTCTGGATCAATCTGCATTCCCGTAGCCGAGCAATCAAACTTTTAGCTAGAAAAAGAATAATTAGCAACTTAGAGTTCAGCTACCGCCGTGGTGGTTTCGTTGGTGGAGGTGGTGGCGGTGAACTATAAAATCAATCCACAATGTTGGAAAACCCTGGTTCAGATGCACCAGCTGCCGCCGGCATCGCCACCGGCAAGCGATACGCTCCTCCGAACCAACGGTATTGTGATGGTTATTTTTTTTATATTTACATATCTGTTCATGCGAATTAATCCTGTTATATGTTTTTTGCTTCAACCCGGGTTTGAAAATTGGGTTTGTGAGAAATTCGGGGATGATGATGGGTTGATTGGTGGATTGTTGCATGCAGGAACCGATCACTTGGCAGGCGTAAATCTGGTGGAGGTAATTTCATTTAAAGTGCAAATTAGGTTTTCTTGATAAGAATGCAGTTTCTCCTGAGTTTTAGCAAGTTGTGATTCTGGTTTAGTTATTCATAGTTCATCCCTCATGGTATAATTGCAGTCATTTACATATTTGTTCTTGTGAATAATTACTGTCTATCTTATGTAGCTTTGTTCTAGTAACATTCTATTTTCCATCAAACGCATGTTCTGTTTATTTATGCAATATCTAATTTATGTTTCTTCTATTAGCCATTTATTTACCTGGTTTTCATGGGCTAACTATGACTAGTTTCTCCTATTGACTTCACTTGTAGAATTCTCTTCAAAGTCGTAGCACTGCTTACTTCATCTTAATGAAAATGTGGAACCTTTTGACAGAGGTTTAATCTTGTTGAGAGAAATCTCTTTGTGTTTGTGTTTCACATGTTTGCTGCTCCAAATTCAGATGCTTGTAAAAGAATGAAATGCCAAACTTGAGATGTATTTGTACAAATCTCTCAGGTTTTGTTACCTATAGTTGTTTTCTGTGTTTATCAAATTGATGCAGGCTACATCACTCCTACATTAGAAATTTAGAACTTGTACTTCAGCTGACTAATTGTTTTATGGGAGGCTTTTACTGAAGTAGCTGATCAGACCATACGGTTCTGAAATTATGTATGTGTGGCATTCTAAGCCCTAAATGGCACAGCACAACCTTTCTTCTTCCACAACTTCAGTATTCTTAGGCTGAACTTGGCCACTTAAAGAACTTTGACTTCCATCTCTTTTGTTAATACAGAAAACATCTAAAATGTGAATTCATCAAATCATCATTAGGTTACAATTGATAGGAACAGATGTTTTATCTCATAGTTATCATACTCCCCCAATTATTTCGCATGAATAATTTTTTAAAAACTCATCCACTTTGAAATGCTTAAAGGGTCTTGTAGATGAACCCTTTCTAATGATCTTGTCTCCATTCTCTTGTTTTTGTGTCAATGGTGCAGATCGACTAGAACGGGCAAACAGCTATGTGAATGATGTAGATAGGAACCTAGTTGGTGCCACCAAAGGTGGTAGTCTAGCAGACCATGGGGATTTAGGCTATACTGCTCGTGCTAATGAAAGTCTTCGTGCAAAGTTAATACCTTTACAGGGGTGTTGCAACAGTGAAGCTTCTCAGCTGCTGAACAACCGTATATTTCATTATTTTCCTTCCTATTTTATATGCTGGTTTAGTATTTCTTTGATATCACTCATGTAGATTTATAGATGAACTAATCACCTCTGTCCTGCTTCCATCCATCCAAGGTAAGTTAAGATTGATGCTATGGATGCACGAAATTGTTCTTTTAATCCTGTGACAACTTGAACTCTTTTCTGTCATAGAAAGGCAATATATATGAGAAAGAAGCATTGATGACCCCAGAGCTTTGCGAGCAGCTTCATTTTCTGAATCATATTATTTGAGCTCTCATATTATTCTCAAGTATATGTGCCTATTGCTTATTGAGGTTTTATTTGAAGTTAAACCTTCTCTTGTGCAGTCTGAGAAGTAAATGATAGAAAACAGACCTGAGCCTATGTATCGTAGCCAAATGCTAACACTGTTACCTGTAAATAGGGGTTGATCACAATGCCATTGCACGATATGATTTGCTCTAGCATGTCTATTTATGAATTGCTGTTGTGTTGGGAGTATAAAGTTGTAAATTAATTTTATTTGATTTTTTGTTTCTTTTCTTCGGGTTTCCCTAGGTGCAATAATGCCTAGATGTCCAGAGAATTTTCTGAATTAATGCACTTCAGTGCTGTATTTTGTTTTGAAGGTTGGGCAGCTGCCATGAATGCACATAACAGTTTGCCAGAAGATTCATCTGGTGAGTATAACAAGGGTCAAATATATCAATATTGGTATTGCTTGACCTTGAATTTCACTGCATACTACGTCTTATCATTGAATAACTACGTCTTACAATTGTGAGGTACATTTTGAATCTATCACACTAAGTGTTAGAATAAATAGTATGTCAGTCTTATAGTGCACCAAACTTGGATCTCTGGATGTAAGATGACAAAGTAATTTGTCTTTGTTTTGAGATGCGTGACTTGGTTTGTGTTAATGGTTTTCTTGTGTTTTTCAGAAAGGCCAGTCGTGTATGCAAGGAAGAGTGCTGCACCATGGGGTCACACTATTCTTCCACACCTGGTATGGTTGATTTCTTCTTCCACTTTCCTAATATGAAAGTGCCAAGAAACTGGAAAAATAAGAAAAGAAGTAATTGTAAAAACAGTCATTTAGAATTACCTAAACAAGGCCACCAAAGTTTGCCATTTGTTATCTCCCTGATATTATGTTTTGGTTTATGCATTCAGCTGATTCAACCTACTGGTGGGGCCTCTACTGGGTTGCAGGGAGATTTTGTAAATGAACTCCGACAGGCAATGGATAATGCAAGTCCCTTCTCCTAATCCGTTGCTCACCACCTATATGCGACTGACGTTGCATTTGGTGGATTTGATCCTTGAGCTGTATGACTAGGATTTGTTGTATGTGCTTTATGCCATGTTGCCGTGCTGCTCCTTCCAATGTAATCTATCTGCCTAGCACCAAAATGTCGAAGATGACTCAGTGTATTACCTGCTTGTGTATCATAGGGTGCTATATGTTGCAATTAAAAGTCCATTTAGGACCACGTTTCATCTTGTAAGGCAACCAGATCTTGTCTTGTTCAGGAGCACTTCTGATCTAACATTTGATTAAAACATTTTTCATCTTCCTTGGGGAGGGACACTTAGCTTTGAATATAATTATTTTCCTATGTTTTGGGAGGAAAATGAATGGTGGTAGATGTGCTTTGTGGTCCATGTTCTATGTCGTCTTAGACTGTTGAATGTCTATGTTGAGTTGTGCGTCATCTTAGACTGTTGAATGTCTATGTTGAGTTGTGTCTACTGCTAAAGAGATGAGCTCAGCAGCGCAGCTCTATAACTGTGTCATTTTAGACTGATATCATTCTATTGATAGAGTGATTTATGGTTCATTTCTACAATAGATATTTCTTGGTATTCTAGATCTAGGACTTGTCAGGTAATTTTGCATTGAGTTACGTGGTGAAAGATACACTAAATTTTGGCATCTATGTGAGAGTTCAAACATGGATAAAATCACCCTTTCAGCCAGTTTCCAGTGTTAAGTACAAAAAAGAAAAATACTTGATGTGGAAAAATTGATAGATGGAAGTAAGATACGATGAAGAAATTTGATTTTACATTTTAAAAAATGATACAGCAGCATCACCATTCTTGCCAAACTGGGATAATGCCTTGAGCAGCCAAACGCTTCTCAACCCAAAAGACAACATGTTTTGATGTAGGCTTCTTCTCATCAACCAGAAATGGCTCCACAGTGCTAACTCCTCTACCATATGAGGATATAGAGAAACCCTTAGGCCCTATAGTGTTCAAGCATATCACAAACCCAATCAACATATTGAATTTCATTGTTGAAATGAAGTTCACATGAATCACATACCATTGATGGTTCCATCTGGGAAAAATGCCCAGAATGAATAAGGTATCTCCTTCTTTACGAAAGAGCCTTCCAACTGGAAAACAGAGCAAAGCAAAATCAAGAATCAGCAATTTTCAAAAAACCAAATGCAGGGAGGAATCACATTCTTCCCTACCTTGTTCTCATTGAACGAAAGCTCGAGCTCGGAGATGTCTTGTTGGGCTGCAAGAGTTGTTTTGAGTGAAGGGATCACATCCTCCTCCATCATCTCAGGCAGAGGCTTTGCCGGAGCTTTTGCTGCAGGCTTAGGCTTTGGCTTTGGTTTAGAAGCCTCTGCAATCGCGCCTTCCACCGCCTCTTTTTCCTCCTTAGTTTCAGCAGCAACTGTTTTCACAATCACCATATGTAAGACCAAAAGTCTATATTTTTGTACTCAAAGATAGATTGATATGCAACTAATTAAAGCCAGTGTATCCGTGGAGCTTACCTGTAGATGTAGATGGCTCTTGAACTGCTAAACAGCACGTGTTTCTCCGTCGGCTGATTACACGCATAACCTACACAAATGAACTTGGTTAAGCCAAGGACAATTGTCAGGAAAACACACACACACACACACGCACAAACACAAGAGCAACAAAAGATAATGCAGAAAACTAATCACAGACATAATTAATGAAGATCTTTGCATGCAATAGGGAAAATCTTGAACTAATACCAGTGATGATGATGATGTAGCTCTGCTTTTCTGGCACAAATAAGAAGATGGGCATCTGAAAGCAGCAACGGATCCTCCTGTTGTCGCCATTTTTCTTGTATTTTTTTTTATAGGAAGCCTATTTTGCTATCTTGTTTAATCAATTAAGCATTTAGAAATATATCTTTTTCAACTAATTTTTTGTTTCGAAGTTGACACTGCTAACAGCAACATGGAGGAAGAAGAAGCAGCTCTATCATCCACATATTGGTTAAGTGCATGCGTGCCACTGATTTTCTATTTCAAGAAATCCAAAAAAAAATGTTCCTATTTACTGATAAACAGACTGAGATGGTGAAAACTGATAAGAGTGAATTGCGGGCCTGAATGGGCCACGTATCATCATATTGGGCTGTCATTCTAGTTGGTTAAAAAGGCCCATTCACTCATTCTCTTAATAATATAAGAAAGAGAGAAAAAAAATGGTTGGAGATAAAAAGGTGGTTGATTTAGTATTAATAAAGTGGTAGGTTCTAGTTTAGTGGACAGATTAAAATGAAAAAAAAATTAAACTATTTTTAGTGAATGGAAAAAGTATATAGCTAGAATAAATTTGTTGCGTTCGCAGGTAAGAACAAAATGGTAACAAGCAATTAAATGAGTTTATGAGCTCGAGGTCTTCATAAGATAATAGTTTGATCTAAATAAGGCTATCTGCTAAAATTTGATAACAGAGTTACAGATCCAATATCTACATGAAGCAAATAATAAACACAGAATTCATCACCAATTCTAACATCTGGCGACAAATGATAGCAGAACTCCAAAATCTGATAGAATTCTTCAGGCTGGATACGAAATAGCTACGAGACAGGCAGACAATGCTAATCTCCTGTCAAGAAACTAAGCTCAATGAGTTCAAAATTGGAAACTAAACCTCTGTGACTGATGTTACCTTGCAAAAATGTGATGGAAGGAACGGAAGGAACCAGGAAGCAGAGAGAGAACACATCCTTCATTCTACGTCTTTCTGTGGTAGGTTTCTCCAAAAGTAATGGTAACTGCTTGGTACAAAAGGTTATGCATTCGCCACAAACTGGTAGGAGTTTCATTTGTAACTTGGGTCACTGCTACCTGATGATTTGTTGTCTCTTCTCTTTCTTGCAGTTGCAGGGACAGAAGAATTGGACTTATTATCCTGCTTGAATTTCTGGATCATGGTGTAAGCCTGCATCACAAAATATTTGCAGAAAATTAGTGAATTGTACAAATTTCCACCAAATTTTATGAGATCAATATCAAGATTTAGAGATCATTAGCTGAAAAGAGAATTTGGCCTTCTAAGGTAGCTGCTAGCAGTATGAGTTTTCAACTACCTATATCAAAAAGTTGATTGAACACAAGATCCATGATGTAGACTCAAAAAAACTTGAGAATTACTACAACATTACCTTTCTTACACCAGATGTCAGCCCTAAAGTTGAAAGTGCCTTTTCACCCACATATTTCCATTTAATAGTTGGAGTTTCTTCTTGCTTTTCCTGTATACAATTAGCCTCGCCTTCGGACCAAATAAAATATTGTGCATCAGTTTGGCAAGAAATGATAAACTAATTTTTGGTCAATTTTCTTATACATCCTTGGTATTGGAGTTATAGGAAGAGGGGGGGGGGAGGAGTAGAGGATAGACCTGTCATGCGCAGAGTCAGCAACTCTATGTACATCTTGAGACGAATGTGTGAGAATATATGGACATACACCCCGACTTCTTCTCTTAAAACTACTTTGCAGGACTTTCTCATGTCTAAACCAAATGATTGTTTCAAAAAACTATCGATCGCTTTTCTCCGCGAGGTTAAACCAGCTTCTCCCTCTAATAGCACTGATGGGAATTCCCACAGCCCAGCCAGCAACCCCTCCTCTGGTCTCTTCACTAAAAGATATTTGTTGTCAAATCCCTCCTTGACTATCTCCACAACACTGACAGCAGAGAAATCATGTCTTTGTTTGGCCTTTGCAACCTTCGTTGGATAGTCTGTCACTTTAATCGATTCTTGGTTCATGGAGAGAGACAGTGCTTGGCACTGAAGGGATATAGGACATTGGGAGCAGCTTGGAGCTGTTGGACTGCATATTGTTGCACCAAGTTCCATGAGAGCCTGGTTGAAATCCCCAGGCCTCAAAGGATCAACTAACTTCCTCGCCAGTTCCCTGAGCAGTTTCAAATACAGAAGATAAAAACTATTTGAAAACGATGGACGTAGATACAAACACACTTCTAAAGCTACTAATTTCACCAAGTTAATTGTTCTGTAATTTTCTCCAACAATCAATTCTGTTATAAATGAAAACCTTCATTGGCAATATGTCGTGTCTGTGTAGAGAGAGAGGCAGAGGATAACAATTTTTATGATTACAATCTTTAATCTTACCATATATCCTTTACTGTTTTTGAGTCTTTTGGATTGGCCGATATAGCCTTCAATCTGGTAACTACTCTAACTACATTTCCATCGACCACTGGCACTGCCTGAATAGCACTATCACGTCATTTAATTACCAGACAAGCTCATCATAGGATAAAAGGAAAATGTACAATACTAACCTCCTCAAAGGCAATAGATGCAATTGCTCCTGCAGTGTAGCTTCCGATCCCTTTGACTTTCTGAAGAGAAGATGCTGTATTTGGGAACTCACCTCCACTTTCAACAATCATTTGAGCTCCCTACAACATGTTCAGAACAGTAAGGCCGTTGCAAATAAGAATCCTACTACATCAACATGATAATAGACAAGAAAAACCTCTATCTCTAAATTGAGAGAAACTTCTATTTCAGTCTGCAAAGTAAGGTGAAACATGATTGATTTAGATTTGAGAAAGAAGCTCATCTCCATTCCCAATAAAATATGCCAAAAACATCATATGGAGAAAGTTATACTTTGCTGGCAATCGAATAGGTGCAGACATTGATAATAGGAAAAAAGAATTACATGATAAATAGGGATTTACTTGCTCATTTAAATCGTGAATACTCTAAGATTGATGGGATATATATTGATCTATAAACCCCACATTCCCCTTCAAGTAACATAGTTACAGAGATCCTACCTCAAAGCAGTGAACAAAGACCTAGGAAACTCCTTGATGGAATTAAGCAGTTAGAGAAATAACTGATCACCAGAGGTTATACCATGCAAAATCTTCAGTTAAATAAACATTCATTTGTCCTACTTTTCTAGACTGAATCCAAGAGACAAAAATTTTGCATGATAAAACAAATTAGTTAATGCTATAAGGAGCATTCTACTCGTGAAACCTGCAAATCAAGACTTCACAGAGAAATTAAGCATCAACTTTTATAACTTCGATTACATACAATGTACGTAAATAAGGTGAAAACCATACAAACAGTTACCTCAAGCAAAAACCGGGCCCGCCTATAGTAGCCCAAACCCGCCCACATCTCATTCACCTCCTGCTCACATATCACAGGAGAAATATCACACCTTTTTGAATTGAATGAACAAATAAGAAATTCGATCACTCCAAACAAAAATGCAGGTGGATAAACCACACCTCAATTGTTGCCTTAGCAAGATGATGGATAGTAGGCCATTTCTCCATCCATCGATTGAAGTAGTCAATGACCGTCTGAACCCTAGTTTGCTGAAGCATCACCTCGGATACCCACACAGCGTACGCCCTCCGTTCTCTCTGTTCAATACCAACTTTATTTTCACTGCTGCTGATTCTTCTCCATGGTAAATCCCTTCGGTTCTCGTCGTACCATTGTAGCAGAGAAGCCCTAATTTCTTGAATTTCTTTTCGGCTGAAACCGATGTCTTCTATGTCAGCAACATCGACCGTCTCTTTTGCTACGGATTTTGACTGCCGACATCTCTTCATCGTGAATACGGCGGCGGAGGCCGCCGGCGAGTGGTGAGGAGGGCGTGCGGGGAAAATGGGTGGGAAGAGTGGAGAATGTACTTTTCCCGCTAAAGAGTTGATTTTGAAGTCTGGGGTAATCATGCAGCGCTACAATCAAATTTCTATTATCCTATATATCTCTCACCTACTTTATATAAAATTTAAAAAAAAAATCTTTACCATTACCACTCTGATCTATACTCTCCATATCTTCCAATTATACATTTTCTCAGGTTTTTTAGAAAATTAAAATTTACAAAATTGGCAAATTGAAAAAAGAAATTTTTAAATAAATCAAGAATAAAGATATAAATTTTATATCATTCTGACTTGCTTAATGCTTATTAATGGCAGACTGATTTCAGTAGCAAATTAATTAATTTCACGAATCTTGGAAGCTTTTGTAGAGACTGTGCAGGCTGCTGAAAGACGATATATGTGTTTGCTTTGTTTGAGCCTTCCATGTTTACCCATTTACTGGAAAGAGACGAGAGAGAGAGATGGAAGAAATTGGGCTTTTGGGGCTGGGAATAATGGGCAAAGCCATGTCTATGAACTTGCTGAGCCACGGCTTTAAGGTTACTGTATGGAACTGCACTCTCTCGTGGGTAAAATGGCACAGAGGCTGCCGGAGAATTCAGGGACGCCGGAGATCATTCAACGGCGATCGAGAAATCTAGGCGTGGGCTAAGGAATAGCTGTGTTTGAGATACTAGAGAGATTAGAGAGAGAAGTTACTATTCTTTTTATTCATAATACCCAAGAACAAATACAATGTACTTATCTAAATATACGTCAACTACTTAACCAACTAACTGAATAACTATTCATCTAACTAATCCTTCAACAGTTACTGCAACTGCTATATCCTCTTCTCTTCTTCTTCTTGCTTCCTCTTAACTCCCCTTCCTCGCATCAAACTTGCTCAGTGTCTTCTTCTACTCTTTGCCCATGTGTTTATCCGATACCTGCTCTTCCCATTCCTATCATTCTTCGCATTTCATGCATCATAAAACCACTTCTTGTTGTTTAAATTTTTAGGGTGATTGAGTTAGCCTGCTTTAACAGTGGAGTGATACCGTTCATTTTTTCTGTTTATGGGTATATATTATTCTTGAAAAAAAAATAGACTGAATGAAACAAAGAGATCATCAGACAATTAAAACCATAGTACATGCTCTTCTAGTTAAACATCAAATAAGTGAAGGTAAAATGCAAGTTAATTACTAGAACTATGAATTCTCATTACTTAAAAACATTAACATAAATTCAAGAAATTGGACAAAAGGCGGCTAAGCGCAAGGCTACGGCCACAAGCAATGCGACAACGGATGATCTTAGGATATTCAGGCGACACTTGAAAGTGTGAACGAGTTAGCGTTGTGGAATTTGTATTACAAAGCCCACAACAAAGTGGAATTATTTTTAGTTTTAATGAAATTTGTATTTTTCAATTATTTGCATATGATGATATATAGATATACCCAATTGCAAATTATATGAAATAAGAAAGAATTAGAAAAAATAAGAAATGCGACCCATGAACAATGTTAAGTGAAGTGTAGTTTTCGTGCTCTGGGTTGTCGGTGTCAAGCGATGAGGGAAAAATGAGGAGTGGAGCCTATAAATAGGGCAAATGAAGCGTAATTTTAGTGCCCTGTGGTTGTTGATGCCCTAATATTAAATAGTTTTGTAAATAACAATGGAAGCATGGGACTAGGCGACCTTGACTTCTCCGCTGTGCACGGGACTGTTGCTTCTAGCGAAGGCTCATCATGATTCTACTATGTAAATCTGCATTCACCTCGAACATCGCTGCTGCTGCTGCTGCTGGTTTTGTCGGCTGATCGTGGAATGCTTTGCAGAATCTCAGGCGATGCTTAGAAGCAGTGATCATGTTAGTACTGATGTATGCAGTTTATCAATTTAAGATTAAGATGATGGAAACATTTGAGATTGCTTTGATACATCAAAAGGAGCTTTTGAGAAACTGGTGCAACTGCGAGTGAGTCCTGATATTTTCTTTCTCACGTCACAGTCGTCTGCCAAAGTAAAACACTGATCTATCATCCAAAAAATTAACACCACAAAAGGTCTTAGATTGATGTTACAATTCATGCAATTCATTCTATTGTGCAGAAATTGATCGAAACAAACGAGAACACAAGACAAAACAGAAAAGAACACAAGCCTGGAGAAACGGTGTGCTTATATGCTTCACTTGTAGAGTTGCATGCTGCTTCTCGGACTTCCTATTTCCGAACCACATATGTATATAGTAACCATTCAATACTAGTCATAAAAGAGAGTGCAGATTTTCCCTTGTCTAATCGGAGAGCTTCAGTAGCCAGCTTGTCTAGTAGAGAAAGAAGTATGGACCCAGGATGTGGAATCTGCCTCATTTCCTCGACTTCTGTTTGAATATATTCTCCTTGTAGAATTTAAGTTCTGCTATGCTTTCCTTGATGTCATCCATTGCTCTGTGTTTATTTTCCTTTTGAGGAGCCTTTCTACGGTCTAGCAAAACATGGAAAGGTATTACATATTCAATTGAGGGAATCAAGTTGTTTCTTAAATAGAAGCAAAATGTAAATATCTTGTTTAAGTCAAATTTGCATCTCTTATGTCCTCGAAGGATTGGAGGGTAATGTGAAGTAGTCGTTGTGCATATAAGGAAGTGGGATGATAGTGGATGTGAAAAGAAAAAAGTAACCCATGCTGTTGTTTGCTAGAATTAAAGATAATTGAGATCGTCACCTCTTGGGTACCAACGGTGACATAACGCCTTGATACTGCTGACATCAACAAGAATGTGAGAGAAAAGGGCGGCCAAATCTGGCATGTATTTCTACAACAGCAAAATGTGATAATGAGAGTTGTAACAAAAATAAAATAAATCAAAAGGTCAAAACAAACAGCGAGAAAGGCATCGCTGTAGTAAGTTAACACATAAAACTCCAAACTAGAGCAGTTTAGAATAAATGATGCTAAAAAGCTATGTGATTTTCCTTACCCTTAAGAATATAAGATCCGTGTAGACAGAATTTCCGGCAAGCAGAGGTGTATATGCTGTGCCAGTGTGTCTCTTCACAAATTCCATAACCTATATAGAGGGGTGGAATGAAAAGAGAAAACAAAACAAAAGACACACATAGAGACAATTATTTTTTATAGGAAAGGGAAAATCTAATTAGACTATCCAGATCCCATTGAGAAATGTAAAAAAACGGACACAGTGAGTAATATTGTCAGATTATATTGGGTAGTTGCGCTGGAGATACTGAAGAAGTCATATAGATATTTTATGTTGTTAGTATTTATTTGAGATGCGAAGAATGCAGCTAAAGCACAAACAATTGCAGATTTTAATGCTGGTAGTATAAGTGTTTTGGGATCAGATACTGATGCTGCTAGCTAGCCACAGGTTATATTGAAGGCTTCCCTGTTTCATATCAGAAGCAGGGAACAATAATATGCTGCATAAAAGACGATGGCTAGTTCTTTTCCCCTACATACTTGGGTGGGGTGGGACACCCGCAGGAAATTTTTGTGTGGATATAATTGCGGAGAAAACCCCTATGAGAGTGCAACTTGGAACCTTGCAGACTTTTTACATAATTATATGTAAATGTTAAGTATGGCAATGATATAAGACCTCGTTTATGGAATAAGAGTTAACAATGTGGTACCTGCTTTTCAGCTTCTTCTTCACTTATTGTACTTTGAAGGACCCTCTCTGTCAAACCTAAGTAACAAGAGAGCTTGTGTAATTAGCAATGGAGCTTCAGATCAATGATGTATACACCCTCAGAAATCTGACAACAGATAACATTTTGGACTAATAGCCAATTTTCAGATATACAAATTAATGCTAGTTGTTGTGGACTTCATTTTTTAAAATGACACTAAAAATCAGGGAACAAATGTCATATTTGAATCCACATTAATTGGCGATGATGTTTTAAAACTGTTGATATGCCTATATTTTGACAACAAAAATGATCACAATGAGCAGAAAAGACAATCCAGATAAATGGAGCAGCATTAAGAAGAATATAAGTTATAGAATTTTATTCAGGATGTTTCAGTTTCAAGGTAAGAACAAGTTACATACCACTCTCTGCATGATGTTCTTGGCACCATTCTCCCATTTTATCAAGACACTCCTTTGGTTGATGAATAACCAAATCTGGACCCTGTTGAAGAAAAATGGAAATAATTAGTAATGCAGGTGTGTGAACAATGGCTATATATCAACTTTAAGGAAAACAAAAAATAAAAGAGATGAGCCCTATCTAGTATTCTTCACCAGGGGGCGGGGTGGATCTTACCTCAATGGACTTAGTTAAATTTCCATCCGTGATAATACAAGCAATCTCCAGGATTCTATCAACTTCAATGTTTAAACCTACATGTACAAAAAAAGAGAAAGGTTCTCAGCCAATATCTATAAGCATCTTGCTTTGTTATTATGGTATACCTTTATGCCTTTTAAAACAATAAGAACATGACAATCAGGCAAACACACAAAGAAAACCAGAAAGGTTTCTTGACAGTTGCTGAAAACATCACCAGCATAACTCAGGGAGTCAGGGTCGGATTCTATATAGAAAATGGTGATTTGGAAGTGTATAAGAGATGCCTAACAAGTGCGACAAAGTATCTTAAATTATAACAATGCAGTTTATTTAGCCGCGAGTGAAAACAATTTTTCAGGCCAAGCAACCAATAAGCAACACATGATATTACAGTATTTCATTGTTTTGTACATTAGGAATAATCTTGCAAAGTAGAGAAGTCCTAAAATAATGAAATATAGCGATCCTACTTTATCCATTAAAGAGACACTCTCCGGTGCATCCACCTTAATTAAAACCTAATTGGGGATTAATAAATTCTAATTAGGAATGAGAAAACCTAATTGGGGATTTGATGAGCCCTGATTGGGGATTCATGAACCCTAATTAGGATGGATGCACCTTACATCCGGATGTACACAAGTTTTTGCCTTAAAAAATAATGTTCCATATTACTGAATCAATCAACTTGAAATGTGCTATGATTTTTTGGACATTGTCTTGGTAACAGTATCTGAGGGCTTAGATTTTTAACAAGTTCAGTATAGTTAACAAAACAAGTAGGAGAAGGTTAAGGTAGATAAGAAATGGTGTTAAAACAAAAGAGAAGTAGAAACAAATATAAACACAGTACATTGAATTCTCTATGTTGTCTATGTAGGATTTGACACCACTTGTTGACATGAAGAAAAGATCCAGGTGCAGAATCGACAAGACTGAATATGAAAAAATTGGTCATGGGAAAAGGAGTTATACTGAGATGAAAGCTAGAGACTGAATAAAGGAACAAGGTTAGAAAGGCAACATGAGGAGGATGCAGGTTACAGAAAAACAAACCTGGGGAAAGGAATGTGAGACGAACATCTAACTGAAGTCATTTTTTCTTATACACTCGGTAGTTGGCACTCAAGCAGCTTCACCGAAACCTAGGCCAAATATGAACTCTAAGTTGCCATTTCAAAGAAGTTAATACCAAATCTATTAATCCAAAGGATTAGGTTTAGTTGTTGAATCAGCTTTTCAATTTATGAGTTATGACAAAGACCTAAGTGCTTTTAAACCACCGAGCTCTAATAAGCATACAGAAGATAGATCTTGTCAAACCAAATTCTGAAACAATATAGTAGGCATCCCAAGTAAAAAGCAAGTAGAATGAAAAACCAAAGTACGATACTGAATTTCTAAGGGTTTCACTGAAAGAGCAGTGTTCCAGATTATTTCATTTTAATCAAATCCTACTCACACAATCTGTAAACAAATATAAGTCCACACCACATGAACAAATTATTAGTCTAAATGATTAAATCTCACCAGTCATTTCCAAGTCAATCCACACGAGTGGCATCTTGTAATCTCCCATAATACTTTCTGAGGTTTGTTGATCCACATTCTCCTTTTCCAACAGCTTTCCATCTTCTAAGCCACTGTCTACTCCTTTACCGCTATCTGCATTACAAAGCAGCTCTTAGCGGCAGTTTACACACACACACAAAAAAACGCAGTGTGTTACAGCAGCATCTTATGAGATGTTTTTAAGTAATTTACACAATTGAACATGATCCAGCGATTTCAATCTGCTTAGAATGTGAGGTAAAACTTAGTGTTGCTCTCAGTTTCTAAAACCTTCAACGATGAAACGACAAAACAACTACGGGAAAAGTTCAAACCTCTCGTTTCACAGCTATCAGCGGCAATGGTGGCAGTTAACCTATGTTCGTTAGCACCTTCGGCGTCCAACTCAAGCAATGAAAAGGAATTCGAGAGCTTATCCATCTTACTTTTGATGATTACTGGTTGTGAAGCGAGCCACCCGAAAACAAAATACGCAAACAAATAAATAATTAGTGAGTAATTACAGTCAACCTCAAGCACACACAGTAGAGAACTTCGTGTTAAGGAATCACGCAGAACATATCCAGCTTAACTTGGTTAGATAACAGTAAACTCTTGTAACTGAAAACAATAAATCTAGCCCTAGGTTGGATATTTTCATCAAGTGATAGTAAGTAATAATGTCATAATATTTTGATATTACGCCGGCAATAGGTCTTATATCAAGAAGAAAGATGGTGAAGCAAACCTGTTTGAATTTGGCTTGTTGCGTCGGCGACGGCGGTGGCGAAGTGGTGAGGTATCGACAGTCGCAGTGAAGAGGAAGACGCTGACTGCAGAGCAAGAAAAGTCCCGCTGAAATGTACACAATATAATGCAATTGGTTTTAAAATTATAATTATATTTATAAATTAGGGTGTGATCCGTCGAAATTCGACGGAAAATACTTTTACGTTGTAATTTATTATCAATTTAGATTGTTTTTATATTTACATATATGAAATAATTTCTATATAAATTATTTAAAATATCATAACTGACTTGTGAGTTTCATATTATTTAGAGCTTGTAATATCATAATTAATTTGTGATTTGTGAGCATCATCTCGTCTTTAACTTAAAAGATTAATAACTAAGTTATAAGCATCGTCCCAAATATAGCTTAGTGGATTACCTCTAACTCGTGAGATCATCCCTATGATGTTTAAAAAATTAGAATTGACTTGTGAACGTCATCTCGTTTGGAGCATGAAATACTATAATTAAGTTTTGAGATCCATTTTGAAGTTATACATTTATATTTGTGCCAAACATGATTACAAACTAGTTTACTATTTGTTCTCGTCTCAAATTCGTATAGTAATACCCATTAATTACCAATTTCAATTATCTGAATTTGTTTTTGTGGGATGTATCAAAATGATAAATTAGAAAAATATATATGGAATGGAATGAGTTAAAAATTAAGAAAATGGATAATTAATTCTAAAAGTAAATGTGTTATAATCACTTCTAATTAATAATTAAATGATGATCGATTTTAGATTGTTAAATGATTTCTCATAGATTATGAGTATCTTTTGCAATGATATATTTTCATTTAGTATAAATTAATTATAATTTTTGAATATTACTAAATACTTATCGATCAATCTCAAATATTAGATTTATTGCTAGACACAAGATTATTCATACTTATTTTATTTATATATATATATATATACATATGTATATATGACTAAAAATGTATATATTAATTTATTAATTTCAAGTCATATTTTTAGATTGTAAATACAAGTCCAATAGTTTACGTGAACTACGACGAAAAAGACTTTGACGATGCTAATAAATTTATTTGATAGTATATGTATGAGAGGAAATAATCGCTTTGTTTATTTTTTGAAGCGTTTGGTTTGAGTGATAAGACATGATTGATAACATACTTTATCTTAATTAAATATTTGGTGTGGATAATTAGACTCGTGATAGACAACTTGGTCAACACCCTAATCATTCAATTGGCTTATTTATTCATCACCTCGAAGTTGGATTGATTATTTAATTATCATCCAATCCACAATATAAAATCCTAGAAATACCCACAAAAAATTATTATTGATTTTGTTTGTTCTCAATTTCATGCATTTTTTATGATTATAAAAATCCTAATTATTCTACTTTTTTTATATTTTAGTCATAACCCTTCTAGTTATCCTATACCACACAATCAATCAATCTAAATATAAAACTAAATAACTTATTTTCGGATTTGCGGGTATCCGATTGATCGGGTTTAGATATCCGTGTCGGATATTCAAGGTACCTGAATGCATAAATGCAACATATTCGGATGGGGTCTTCAAAGCTTTTTCGGGTTCGGATACCTGATTCGCCAGCCCTACGTGAAATCAATCTAGTCGGCTAACATTCTTGTTAAATATTTCAAAAATTTGTGATTTTTCATTTTTTGTATACTTTTTCAGTACTTATAACCCTAAAATCATATGTGCAAGCCAGAAGTCACAATCTTATCATTATCGAGCCTGAATTTTGCTAATACTCTGAGATAACGCATATGTTTTTCACATTTGATTTTGTTACAAATATACCTTTTTAAATGTAAGATGTTGAATTTCCACACAAAACTATTTCCAAGAAAATATTAAAGATGAATATCCATTATATTTTCAAGAAAATTAAATTTTGAAAAATACACCTAATATTTTGAATATATTTAATCCACAAAATATACAAGCCCAATGATGATAAAAGAACATTATTAGGTTTAGGCATTTTGATCATAACTGAGGAAAATATGCAAAAGGAAAACAAAATAGTAATGACAATAATAAGAATGAAAAATGTAAAATAAAATAAAAAATTAGTTCTCCATCAATAAAATAGTTTTTTTGCAAAATTTTCCTAATTTATCCTCAAAACGGGTCGGGTCAAAACCGCATTTGGTGGGTTTAAGGGTTTTACGATATTGGGGAAACAAATATTTTAGCTCAGTTTCTGCACATTTAAATAGCCGCTCTCTCTCTTTTTCTACTTCGATCTGCAATCGGAAAAAGGAACTCCTCTTCGCCGGCGACGGGTCAGAGTTAGCTGAGAATGGCAGCGCTTATTCCTCCGCCCCCCGCCGCGCCGGCAGCCGCCGCTTCGAGTTCAGATGCGGAGCAGCCTAAAGTTGACTACCTAAATCTGCCTTGCCCCATTCCCTACGAAGAAATTCACCGGGAGGCACTCAGTTAGTGCTTCTCACTTTTCTCCATTTCTTATTTGGGGTTTGATGTGACTGGGTTTTGCAATATGGCTGCATTTTGTGTTTTGGGTGTTGGTTGATTCTAATTCTCTATTTTCACGGGGTTTGATTTTGTTGCTGATTGTAAATCGATGTTGATGTGTATAGTCTGAGGAGCTGGTTTGTTTTCTTGTTTGGGGGCTGTACTAGAACCCTAGCTAAATAGGCTAGTTTCATTGGTAAACTCAGCTGCTCTAAAGTGGTTGTTGAAGAAGCAACTAACAACGAGCAGCCGGAACATTTTCCATTGTTTGAATATGCAAGAACGCAGTTCTAGTTAATTTTTTCCTGTTGCTTTAGATTGTGAAGTCAAAATTGCATGTTGATTAATGTTGTAGAGAGGAATGTACCGTGCCATTCTATGTGAAGTTCCACTCTAGGATTGCAATGGCAAATAATTTATAGTTCAGGTTCACTACTGATGCTATTGGCAGCACTGAGCCTTTGGCATATTCATTGTCATTAATTGACTGATAACATGTATCATTTCATATTTTTACCTATTTTATGAGTCGTGCTTTATTATGCTTGGAGCCATCTGATAAATTCAGCTTGTATCTAAAATCATGGGACCATTAAGGTTCAATGTCTAGATAGGGACATCCATAGGATTTTAGTTTCCATGTTTATGAAGGATAAATTTATTTAATTCTCTATAGCCAGTTTTTGTTCATTTCTGTAATGGTGCGATATAATTAAAATTCTAATGGAACTTGTTACTGCCAGTGTCATTGAAGCCAGAGCTCTTTGAAGGATTGCGTTTTGATTTTACAAAAGGACTCAATCAAAAATTTTCACTCAGCCACAGGTGAAACTATTGTTCTTTTGCCATACAATTTTAGCACATTTTTTTAAATATTTGTGTATCATTATTTGCTATCCATTTTTCCCCTTGGTGCATGTTTAAGTGCTAATTCATTTGCCTTTAGTGTGATGATGGGACCTACTGAGATTCCTGCTCAATCTGCCGAGACAATTAAAATCCCCACTGCTCATTACGAGTTTGGGGCCAACTTTATAGACCCAAAGGTAATCACTGTCTGCTATATTTTCTCACTTATAAAAGGGATAGTTTGGTTAATGAAGGGTCATTACTTTTTTCTTGCAGTTGATGCTTTTTGGGAGGGTGATGACAGATGGCAGACTAAATGCAAGACTAAAATGCGATTTGACTGATAATCTTACTTTGAAGGGCAATGGCCAAGTAGGCATATTTGTCAACTTGTCCATAATGTTTTAAAGTCGCAGTTGTCCAAGGGCTGTCCGATATTTCTGAATTCATACCATGAAATTAGATAATAATATCTGTTTTCTTTTTTCTGTAGCTTACCAATGAGCCTCATATGTCGCATGGCATGTTCAATTTTGATTATAAGGTAATTATTGTATATTTAGTTATTTGGTAAGTTATCATTCCAAATTCTCTTTCCTAAATTTGCCATGGTGTACTCGTTAATCATATAATTGATGCCGTGTTGGACTTAGGTGTACAAAAAGCTAACAAGTGCTCTCTTCATATGATATACAGGGTTCGGATTATAGGACTCAGTTTCAAGTAGGAAATGGGGCCTTACTTGGTGCAAGTTACATCCAGGTGAACAGTCTGACTCTGATTTGGAAGACATTTACTTAGCTAATCAATCAAACTATTGAAGCTGTAGAGTATGTGCTTGAACCTAGTAATTTTTTTAAAATTTGGTAACATCAATATGCCAGGTATACTTTCCATTATTCACAATGGTATCATAATTTTCTTTCCCGTTTTTTTAAACCTTGTAAATAATTTATGCTTCATTGGGCTAAATTATCTTTCACGTTTTCTCTGAGTTGTTTTTTAGCATATGGAACTAATATAGTGGATGGATCTTATATCAAAATCTATATGCTGGTAATAGGAATTAATCATTAGAGGCTTTTAGAGCAATTAATTATTATGTGAAAATTTATGTTTAACCCTTAATTAGTTTTTCTAGACCTTGGACTATTACACTACCTTAGAAAGTAATTATGGTTTCAATAAATGAATCAAAAGCAACAAATCCTTGATTATGTGAGGTTGGAGAAGACCTATTGGCCAACCAACAGCCATCAATACTTCCATTCCTGTGACTGAGAAAGTGAAATGATGAACAACTACGGAAATATATCTACCAGATCAACCATCCCTCCACCCATCAATCCAAAGGTGGAGACTGGATAAATTTCTGTTTCTGTATTAATTATGAATGATTCTGAAGTTCCTCTCGTTTTGACGAAAATATTGATGGCTGTAGAATTCCTTCATAAGTTCATATGTCTAGCAACTCAGATGCTGTCCAGTATCTACATGTTTTCTTTCTCAGATCAGAACCCGATGAATTTACAGCAATTGATTGACTAAATGCCTTTTTTTCTTCTTCTTCCTACTATGGCGACCAAATTACTCATTCTTGTATTAGTATTGTAAGATACATGTTCTCCAGCTACAGTTGACTCTATAAATGACTTGAGAATATGAATATACATTGCTGTTATACTGACTGATTCTTCTCATGTTTGCTTGCAGAGCGTGACTCGTAATTTATCTTTAGGTGGTGAAGTATTCTGGGCTGGTCAACATCGGAAGTCTGGCATTGGCTATGCGGCACGTTATAACACTGACAAGATGGTACTCCCTCCGTCACATTATTTATGGCACATTTCTTTTGGGCACGTGTATTTAGGAGAGTTGAAATGTAGTGTAAAGTGGTGTGTGGAATATATATTATTTAAAGTTGTGTGAGTAATAAAGGTGTCTTAAAAAGGAAACGTGCCATGTTATATGGACGGCTTAAAAAGGTATAAGCGCCAGAATAATGGGACGGTGGGAGTAATTTTTATTGAAATTTTTGTTGATCCCTATTTTCCTCTATCTTCCTTCTTCTGTTGTGACCAATTTTATTCTCTTCCTCTCACACATTTTATTGTGAACTTTCATTTTTTGTCGCATACATCTGTCCGAAGTGCTTCATCTGCATCTCACAAGAAGCTAAGCACTGAGAATCCTCCGTTAGTGATGATTATATCAACTGAGATATGGAAAGACTGGGTAGCATCCTTAAAACTTAATCATATGAGGCTTTCACATGGCTGTGACCATTAGATTTAAAACTTGCATTTTGCATATTTTGTGGGGTAGCGGCTCTAGCTCCACATTTTAGTGGGCTGAACTGGTAAAGAATTTTTTCAATTCATAAGTAGTCTGTATTGCCATTATTTCCTTCATTTCTGCAGAACTTTGAGTGAGATTGTCAAGTATTCTGTATCTGTATGGGGAAGTGGCTCTAGCTGGACCTTTTAACGGGCTGAGTTGATCAAAGAGTTTCTACGCTAAACCCTTAGGGTTTAGGGCTAAGTTGTATGACTAAAAAGCCTTAAGCAAAGGCTCTGCTTTTGAGAGTTTTTAACTGACTTTTGGTTGTGAGGATGACCCATGGAAAAGATATAATCTGACCCGCATATTGAGGGTGAAATATTTGCTCAATCTGTGATGTGAAATGGTAAACAACTGCTTTAGCTACCCCTACCTTTTCTGCCCCCTTAGTTATCCCTACCTTTGATCTGCGATTCCTACAAATTTCTCTTTGTTGGGCCATATATGGCTTATGGTCAGAAAGATACAAACTAATATTGTCTGTTTGACTGTTTCAATTTCAGGTAGCAACTGGACAAGTTGCCAGCACTGGGATGGTAGCCCTTAGCTATGTCCAGAAAGTATCTGACAAGGTGATCTGAGTTTATTCTGTGTTGGTGAATATAGTGATTCCATTTCTTTCTTTCATGTTTGTATACTTAAATGTCCAATTATTTTGCCTTCAGGTTTCTCTGGCAACTGACTTCATGTATAACTATATGTCTGGGGATGTCACATCCAGCGTTGGTTATGATTACATTCTTCGGCAGGTAATATTTGTTTCAACAATAAAAAAGTTCTTTTTGATGTAATAACAAGCAGGTTAGTGTTTGGATAGTTGCATTTATTATTTCACTACCTTTTGTTGTTGGGTCTATAATCATTTATTTTGTTGTAGAAATCATATTTATGTACATATATATTAAGAGAGCAATTTATGGTACTTTTATCAGATTTACATAAGGATTATCCTAAAAGTGCTCATGTTTAAACTTTAAAGTTGGTGGTTAGTGTGTATGAGTGCTGTTAGATCATAGTGTCATTCCCTCTGATGCATTGCTCATCATTTTGAAACACTGGACTTCTTTTGTATTACATGGTAAGCTTTTACCCATGGGAATCTTTGGATGCATCCATCCAGTTCTCATTAAAATTTCAACGTTTTGGTTAGTAGTATTGGAGGAAAGCTGAAAGTTTTCTAGCTGTAACTGTCCATCAACTTTTAATAGGATACCTCAAACTGAATTTTGTTTTTGTTGTTATAGGTATTAGTTAACAATTGACTGACTATCCCTCTTTCGTTAATGAAGCCTGCTTTAGGTTTATTCTCCTTGCACCATTTTGTTCATGGACCGCACACTTATTTCCATAAATAGAATTCGCTCCTGATTTTTGCTCAGTCTGATAAACCAACTTGTCAGATGTGCTTTTCTGAAACTTAATATATGCCTGAATTTTCTAATTAGATTTTGTGACACAACTGGTGCTATTGTTCAGATAGAGATGGCATCTAACCGGCTCTTTTTGTTTCTTGGCAGTGCCGCCTGCGAGGAAAGATCGACTCCAATGGCTCAGTGTCTGCTTTCCTCGAAGAGAGGCTCAATATGGGTCTCAATTTTCTTCTTTCCGCTGAGGTCAGTACAGCGGGGTAAACAAGCCCCCCTCCCTCCCTCCCAACTCTCTCATCCTCACGACTTTTGTGCCCATGATAAACTTTTCTTAATGCGTTCGCAAATTGTGTCCCGCAGATAGACCACCGAAAGAAGGATTACAAGTTTGGCTTCGGCTTGACAGTGGGAGAATAGGACATGAACCATATTCGTTATCGAGTCTCAAATTAAGCTGATAATTACAAGGTGAGAGCAGGAGTTGGGCAATCCCTCTCCTCTTAAACTGGAATCAGTTTTGTATGCTCAAATGACCTTATTCGTTAGCAGTGAGATCTGCTGCAGCGCATTTGCTAGTAGATGGTTTTTGCAGGTTGGTGATTTGTTTCGTATCTATAATGAAAGAGAAGATGTTCTTTTATATTACAACTTGTTCTGTGGTTGGATTAATAAAGTACTATATCATTGCCTTATTTTTGCTCTATGGAGCTACAGGTGATACCATAAATGGAGTTTAGCTACAAAAAATTGACTATTTCGATCTAAATTTGGAATTTTCATCGCTTTTTCATCATGGAGTATTTTCTTGGGGTGGTGTGATTGTATTTCATTTATTGTGTTATATTTTGCCTTATTTGACAACTCATTGAAAATATGGTAGAAATTTTTGAAGTCATGACATTAGGTATCTGATTACGTCAACCACAGTTGAAATCAGCAAAATATTCGTTTGGAAAAGGTTGCTAATACCTAGGGACCACCAGTTGCCTTGCCAAAGGGGAGTATTGTGTCATTTTGATGGACAATATTCATTAGATATAAAATATAAAATATAAAATATCAAGAGTGTTAAATTTGTTATTGATAAACATGGTCAATTTTTTTTATTTTTTTGGTAAATATTTAAAGGATGACTCGTTCAAAACCATGGTGTGTTTTGTGGTCCTTGCAGTGTCGCCCAAAATGTTGTTCCCCTCAACAATGAAGTTTGATTGGACACCAAATAATAATGCTTTATCTCAGATAAAAAAAATATTACAGTTTAGATATAATTTATTGTCAATCTTATGATTGGATAATAATTGTTATAAGAGATTATAAATACCACTTCTTAATTAATTTGTTTATGACCTTTTGGACGCGCAATTCCAAATATTCGATTCTAAGAAATTTCGAATTTGAGATACAGATTTATAAGAGCAATCTTGAGCGCTAAATTAGGGTAGTTAAATTGGAGCAGGTGATGAAAATTAACAATATTTTATCTTATTTTATTTTGATCTAGAGAAATAGGAGTGGTGAGGTTTGATCTCTGGACCTTTCTGCTTATAGAGAAGACCTTTATCGCTTGAATGTCTCTAAATGACGTGTCTTCAAAAAGGATAATGACAACTTGATAAGTAACTATTTTAGCACGATATTATCGCAAAATATCATGACAGCTACATGTAATAAGAAATGAAAAAAAAAAGATGCGACAATATATAATAATGAAAACGTATAATGTAGTCTCTCTCTCTCTCTAAAATAAACTTGTTTACCTATTTGTAGAACGTATAACAGCAACACCAGATACTAAAGTTCTCAAGGCAATGCAGTTGATGGCAGGTACTAGTTTTTAAAATTTGAGTGTTCGATAGTTCTGGTATTTTAACAGCGTAGTCTGAAAACTCTTGGTTGTTTGGCCTCCTTAAACTCTTGGATGACCGATAACAGGATCAGGCCCATTCCGGTGATCAGTGAAGGCGGGATGATTGACATGGTGTCCATTGGAGATGTGGTTCGTGCAGTTGTGAGTGAGCATCGCGATGAGTTGAACCGTCTGAATGCCTTCATACATGGAGGATACTAGCTATGGAGGGACTCAGAGTTTTGTAATATTTTGCTGCCATGAGTCTTCTGGAGTGCCTGAAAGAACGTTATGAGATTAAATATTAAGTCTGTCAAACAGAGTTGAACAATAATAATATGCACTCTAAGCTGACTGCTTTGTTTTATGTGTGTTGATCAGACAACTGCTCTTTCTAGTCCTTTGTTAGCCTTAGTTCTATGTGACAAATCCATGGATTTTGGTACAGACCCTATTTGGTAGCATCTTAATACGGAGATATGGCTGCTATGGGCAGTGGCAGGCAGAGAGAGAGAGAGAGAGAGAGAGAGAGAGAGAGAGGGGAAGGCAAAGGAGATTGAAAATTCATCAGCAGTGTAGTAAAAATTGAAGTTTCGCAATGATTTCTTATAATGGTATCCTTTCTTAATAAATTTCTCATAATTTAGAAAAAAAGAAAAAGATCAAAAACCACATTTTAGTAAATTTAACAATTCATTGAAAATATTCAAGAGCGAGAATAAATAAAACCAAATGATCCAAACATTGTGCATATTTTTTTCTTGAGACATGCGTTTCTAGACTACATTTTTAGTAAGGGAATGTTAAATTTTTGAAGGAACACGGGTCATATTTGCATTCTACCCTTTCTTGAAAGATTCGTTGTGTCGTAGCTTCATTGGTTTAGCATTGCCTAATTGTTTCCCGGTTTGATTCAATAAAAATACTATTATGTAATAGTTTCTCAAAAGAATATAGTAAGTAATTATGTTGCAGCTATTATTCAGTTAGAATTTACTCATGCTATCTCTTATTTCCACACATAAGAAAGATATAGAAGCGGAAGTGAAGAAATTATAAGTGGAATCAGATTTTAAGGAGAAACAGTACCTGAAAGTTGAAACATTTGGCCATGTTTAGTAAGAGTCCTACTTGAGAGGCTTCAGACCCTACGATAATCCACAAAAGTTGCAACGTAACGTTAAGCAGATGTTGTAAATAAGACATGTCATGTAATAAGACAGTCCACAAAAGTTGTAATGTATCAGCTTAACAATTTTTTCCTTCATCAAGCTTTATCCAGGCGCTGAATCACGAGTAACTTTACCTAAACCCCTATAAATAGTATATCCTCCAACAGGTCTAATAGCATAAAACATATTATATCTTCTAGAAATTCATTCCTAAGCACACTTTATACCCTAAAGTACCCTACCAATTTTCTGCAAAGTCTCAGAAGTTCCTAGCATGCTTATGGTATATCATGATCATCATCTTTATCAGTTTGCCTCTAGAGTTTTACATAATTGTTATGCCAAAGCCAAACGAACTTTTCTGAAAGCACTTTCTATGTTTCATGTTTAGTCATTTATGTAGACATTAGGTGCTAGTTGCATGCTTTTCACATAGAAGATTCACAAAAAAGAAGAAAATGTTGTATAATTGAGTAAGAGAAGACAGTCCTTGGGTGTAGCAGACAACAGCAGAAAAAAATGACTAAACAGAAAATAACATTGCTGAAAGCAATTCAAAAAAAAAAAAAAAATTTGCTGAAAGCAATGTCGCGTCACCTACCTGACATTTCTCTGGAGGTGGAAAGAACAAGAATTAAGCCTTAAAGTACCTAAAATCGTGCTGGTGAACAAATAGGGTTAAATGTACATGTCTGACGTATAAAAAGTTACCTTTTCAACCCTGAATTCATTTACTGCCTGTCGAAGAGAATCATCAGATAATATCAACCGTGATAAAGCTCCAGTGCTCAACCTAATGGTCATCAGTCGGAAGACTTTAGGACTTTTAAGAAAGTGTATAATATTGGACAACCAAAAGCAAGGAAAATGAATTATAATTTAAAAAGATTGTTCAGAGTACCCTAATTTCTTTGCAGCATCTGAAACAGAACCTCCAACTGCAAATATAAGGTCAATCAAAGCTTGCATTCCCTGAAAATTTCAGAGCGAAGAATAAATGATGATTAAATTATAATTGTGTTCTGTTGACAAAAAATGAGAGCCAGACATGATGAGAAGGCAAACCAGAGCAAATTTTGGGTTATTTGGTCCAATCTGAGGCCCCTTGTCCAATCTAATAGTGGACTTCGTCGGAAGAATCTGAACAAGTTCTGGAGGAGGTGTGTAGGCTTCAAGGTCGATAGTGTTCCTAACTAGACAGAAAGGAAAAATATTCATTCGGATCTCATGTGCAAATTACAACTCTGGATCTCACGGAAATCAGCATTCATCCATTAGAGTAAAAGTGAATCAGTAAATGGTTCCATATATTATAAATATACACCTCTGAGAGCTAAAAGTTTACGCAACCGAGAAAGTGCGGCAGCCCGATTTTTGTGTTGGGATCTATCCTCTGATGCCTGTTTGATCGATATCAAAAGCACAAATACAAAAATAAATGAATAGATAAACAAAGGACAAACAATAACATGCCGTCTGCACGAACCTGAGCTGTGATTCCTGTTGGAAGATGCTTGAGACGCACAGCAGACTCACGCTTGTTGCGGTGCTGTCCCCCTGGACCTGATACCTTAAAAGTATCCATCTCGCACTGACTCATTAGCTTCTCATCTGTCATTGCTAGGTACTCGCTACCATCAACAGTCTCAGAAGTACTAGTAACATTTGAATTGTAGTTTCTAGAGCACGCCACTATAGCTCCATTTGGATACCCTCTAATACTAGCTTCTTTAACAAAATGGAAACTTGTTACTCCATTCGAAAGCCTACTATTATTAGCATTCTGATTAAAGTAAAAACTGCGATAACCCTGATGGCTGCTATATCCATGCCACCTGGAGTAAGCAAAGGCAGGCTTTGTGATGCTGCAGACGCCACCGCTTGGGAATCTTAAAAATGATCTCAGAATAGAATGAGCCATCTTAATTGAAATGGTTCAGCAGGCATGAGTAAAACGGCAAAGCAGTACTTGAACAGCACGCATGATTCACCATTGTTGGTTCTGAATGAAGAAGGAAGGACATAAAACAGTGAAATGAGCCACACTAACAAGAAACCCTTTCAAAACAAACACAAAGCTGGATTGTTTATGACAAACTTAAGAGATGGGCATTTAGTTAAAATTCTTGCTCTTTACAATCCACCTATTCCCTTCACAGTAGCCTAACAGTAACCGCGAGTATCTTTATTCATGTCACTAATGGTTAGTAGATGCCAAAGTATAATAACCACAACCAAGCAGCAACAAGGCAACTTGTGACATAAATATATCAAGACAAACCATACACTTATTTTCTCACTAAGAGGCTTCGCTCTCATTTAGAAAGGAATATCCATTCTCTTCTTACTTCCTTCCTTCAGTTCAACTCATTGTTTATCTAAAAATGGACCCATACAAAACTGGGATTAGCAGAACATATAAAACAGAATCCGCCCTTTTCTCCTTTTCCCCTTCTCTTTTTGTGTTCATATTACAGAATGCATTGTCTCCAGTCACATTCCTTTCTAAGGTTAATGCCCATCCTATTTCCTAATCTCCAAACGAGCATGCTCCTGAATTCCCATCTCAACCACCATGTCAACAGTGCACAACATATAAAATATCCTAAATGGTACCCTGTTTTAGGCAAATTCTATAACTTATCTAGTATTTGTGTTGGGATAAATCAAACGAAAATGGCAGCGTATAGCTGGTTCAGCCATAAACAACAGCATAGACTAGGAAAGGCCAGGCAACCACAAAAGAAATTCGGGAACAAACTCTCTCTACCTTTTGTGAGAAATAGATTCCCAGTGAGAAAAAAATGGAATGCCTACATCCACCACCAATATATCCACAAAGCTCACAGTAAAACCAACAACATTCGCAATCACTAAAACGACTGCACTCAAATCTAAAACCGAGTATTTAAGTAATTACATGATCAAACAAGCATGAAATTATTCAATCCATCAAAGTGTGTGGTGGATTAACCTATATTATACTTATCCATCTAATATACCACTCAAGCAAACACCCCTTAAATGGAAAAGATTAATCATTGCTATCACGACTAATGATCACGGTAACGAATCCCCTGAGCAGAACATATGAAATCACCCATCAAATTCAGCAGCAATTATCACTATAATCTATATAATCCAACAAAATACATACTTCCCGTGCTCATTTCGTCAGTTTCCCGTCGACAGTTAAAAGCAACAAGCTAAGCAAATGAAGCTCAATGTAATTCGGCAAACAAACATACATATATATATATGTGTGTGTGTGTGTGGATTAAGATTAGAATCTGACCATGGATAAGGCGAGAGTGGCCGCGATGGAGGCTGGAGGGCGGGAATGGCGTCAGGTTATGATATCTGAGATCGTGTGCGAGGAAATGGAAACCCGTTGGTTAGCATTCGGATTCGGGTATGGATCCAATTTGCAAATTAGTTCTGCGGCTTTTGCCCATCCAAACCAAGGCCATGAAATCATGCTTACATAAATTAAAAGAAGCTCACCCATTAAAAAGGAAAAATATTTTTATTAATGAAATTTATTCCAAAATATAAATTAATATATATTAGTATTTAATTTACTGTCAATGGTGAGCGACACGTGGCAATGGCACATTGGAGATGGAAAGCCACTTAAATTATACTCCCTCCGTCCGCGATAAACCGACACATTTTGACTAACGCGGGTTTTAAGAAATTGTTTGACTTTGTTAATAAATATGAATGAAAGTGAGTGGAAAAAGTTAATAGAATATGAGTCCCATTTTTATATATTAATTTTATAATAGAATGTGAGTGTAATGAGTTAGTGTAGTGTGAGATCCATTTACCAAAAATAATAAAAGTGAAATTGGACATTTTTATTGTGAATGTCCATTTTTGATAAGTGGAACATTTTATGGCGGACCGAAGCCTTAAAACCAACTAAGCTTTAAAATGCCACATAAGGCCCGTGACTTGGTGGCTCAAAGCCCACCAAGCCCATTCTCTTACATTTATAAATAGGGGTATTGGGGTGAGCAAATGATAAGTGAAAAAAGTGCAAGATTGAAGAGCTCAAGAGTTGGAAGAATTTTCTCTTAGTTTTTTCCATAATCCAAGTGTTCTTCGTGTAAACTATCACATTCTTCGCCAAATCAAACCATAAAATACGATTTTGAGATTTTAATAAATCAAACTAAACTGTATTGTTACCGAAATCGAACCAAATCAAACTGTATTACAGCAGTTTGGTGCGATTTGGTTCGAATTCGACCCATATTCTTATTTTCATGCTTTATAATAATAAAAATATCTAATATCTAACACCCTTAAAAAAAGAAAGTATAATATGGTTCAAGAATAAAATTAGAAAATATACAAAACAATAGAAATAGATGAATGAAATGAGTTGGAGTGTCCCTAACACTAGAATAACATTACTGTACATTCTATTAATGTAGCATTCTCTCATAAAAAGTCGAAAGTAAACAACTTCAACGAACATTAGTTACGAACATTAGGTTGTGGTACGTGTTGAACGTTAGGTTGTGGTACGTATTAGGTAAATTATAATGTTCCCGGTGCTAGTTTTGATTCCTATATTTAGGATGTATTTGATAGTAGAAATAAGCTCAAAATTAGATTATTAATTATAACACTATTTAGTTATAATTAATAATCTAATCTTGAGCTTATCTCTACTATCAAACACAC
>JAYDZE010325267.1:6954-18228 GCA_034509125.1 Monilaria moniliformis | reverse complement strand
AATTGAAAGAATTTGGAATTATAATTCAATTCCAATTCCAAACATTTTTCTTATACCAAACAATGGAATTGGAATTGCAGTCTCCAATTCCAATTCCAAGCTCCCAATTCCAAGCTCCCAAACATAGCCTAATAGTAATTGCTACTACTTAAAGTCAATAATCTACTTTTCTGTTTGGTTTTGACTTATAATAGTGTACATATATCTCTAACATTTGGCATTATGTAAAATACAGAATTGAGAACTTTAAATCCACATTCTTTTGTTTCCAATTTAAGCCTTATAACCGTGCACGTCATTTTAAATGCAGGGCATTTATAGTTAATCTAGGCGACATGCTGGAGCGGTGGAGCAACTGCCTTTTCAGGTAATTATACGAAGACATACAAGTATGATAACTGGTTTATTTTAATACTTCAAGGGGGCATTTACATTTCATGATTACTAAGATAGATGATTGAGTTTTTTCATCCTTATTATCATGATTTCTCCAATCTTACCCCATTCAGTGGAGCATGAATCTAAACAAAATTAGCTCCAATGATAGAAATTATCAAAGGTCCTGGATATCCTAAAGTTCCACTCCATCTAAGGCTATCCCATCCATGACTTTTGCAAAGGGTCATGCGAAGAAAACAAACAACTTTAAAAAATAAATGGGAAAGTCATTAAAATTGCTTGACAGCCTTGTAGTTTTTTAGAAATCGTGCCAATCGCATAATTTTTGTCGCTCACATTTCTCTTTCTTCCATTTTTCTCTCTTCTTTCTCTCTCCTCTATTTCTCTCTCATTTGTTTCTCTCTCTCTCTCTCTCTCTCCTCTATTTCTCTCCCTTTCTCTTCTCTCTCCTTACTTTAATGAATATTTTATATAATTATTATTATATAAAATATAAAATAATTTATGTAAACCTTTTATTATAAATTTAAAATATAAATATAAAATAATGTATTTTTTTTTATATTTTAGTATATTAAAATTAATTATATATCTCATATATAATAAAAATAAAATAAAAGAATATTATAGATTGGGTTGGGGTCATGGATGGAAGTAGAAATTATATAAGATTAGGGGTTGTGTATGTGGATGAGAGAAATGAATATTTTTATTGAATTAGTTTGGGTTGAATGGTGTCACGGATGGGGATAGCCTAAGTAAATATGGATTAATGTGTAATATTTTTATCCACCTAGGCTAATCCTCATAGGATAACGCTCCCTGAAAAAGTTTGAAGTGTACAACATCACAAGGATTGATGGAAAGAATTCTCTAGAAATATGAAGCGAATTTATCATGGAGTTTTCCCTCATTTTTTAATGTTTTGTCCCTTTTTATAGAATGTTGGTTTGTGTCCATCCACAAGAGCATTATACTGAGATTTTTTAACACTAGCTGTCAAATAATGTGCATATACATATGTAATGTGTAATTGATCTCAATACAGATCCACGCTGCATCGAGTATTGGGCAATGGCCAAGAAAGATATTCAGTAAGACTTTTTAACTATGGTGATGTCCTTTCAGGGATTTTCTTCTTGTCCTGCACTATACCTTTGTTTAATCTAGTTTTAGTTTTCATTTCTTTCATCGAATGATCAATCATCCTGTAAAAAGAGAAATAAGTTTTGTTAAGCTGAGTAACAGATTAGGGGTTATTAGTGTTAATGGTCAAAGCAAGAGATCGGAGGGTCTAAATTCGATAAGAAGCTCAATTATGCATCCTATTGCTCATAGTGATCAGACAGCAAAATATTTGGCTACGAAACCAAGACCAATGGGTTATTTCCTCAGTCAGTATCAGTTTGACAAAATGCAAAACAGGGGCACAGCTTTTTTATTAGTCTTCTTACCTCTTCAGTAATGAAATATAGGACTTGGACCAAAGAAGCAACTTTTTATGGAATGGTGGAAGTTGTCTCTCTATGTAAGCCAAGGTTTTTTGTAGGATAAAAAGGACTACAATCTTTTAATGGTGATATAATCTGTGCCTGTTATCCATATACATGTTGATTTTTGACCATGGGAGGGCTGACTCTTGTTTTATCAATGGCAGATAGCATTTTTTGTTGATCCTAGTCATGACTGCATTGTTGAATGTTTGCCAACATGCCAATCAGAGAAGAATCCTCCAAAGTGAGTTTAATTGATAATCACCTGCTCTTAATACTCTAGATGTTGCTTGTGAGTTTTTTTGTCTTGCCAAGAAAGAAATTTGTATTTTCGTATGCTAATGATGAGCATTTGGTGCAACACTAAATCATGCGGATCTAAGGTGATTGCAAGTGAGAGACCAACGATACATCAATAGAACTCTCCTAAAACAAGGCCCTACAGCAGGATGCACAAAACAATATTCTTTTCTGATGAGACATATTAACGGAGATTAAATAACTCTAGGACCATGCAGGAACACAGCCTATGCTAAAACTATCAAACTTGGCTGAATTGTCACGTGAACATTGAAATTTGAATGACAATACTTGAACATTCAATTTGTTTGATTTTTCTCGTGAAATCAAATTGCCCAAAATCAAAGATGATTTAGCAAAATCGAAAATGGCGTGACAATCAAAATGACGTCGTTTTGATCAAAATCACGTCTTTCTATATTATTTTGATCAAAACAATGTCATGTTGATTGCCACGTCATTTTTTATTTTTCCAAATCATCTTGATTTTGGGGTAATTTAATATCATGAGAAAAATCACACTAATTGAAAGTTCGTGTATTGTCATTTAAATTTCTAAGTTTATGAACAAATCAGAATTCGGCCAAAATTTATGGTTTTAGCGGCTAATATCCCTTTAATAAAATCAACAGAAATAACAAAATAATTAATAACTGGTTAAACTGATAAATAGACTAATAATCCACCACCTGTTGCGCTCCATGCGTGCAAACTCTCCAAGGTGCAGCCGCGCTCTCGATGTTACTGTCAGGGATAAGATTGCTTAGGGTCTAGCATTTTCTTATTTCTTGCATGTACTTATAATATAGTCCATTTATTTATTGTACACTCATGCTCTCAGGTTCCCTCCAGTCAAATCCCAAGATTACCTCTTGCAGAAGTATAAGGATACTCATGCCGACCTCAGTTCCTATACATGATATTATGCATACAAAAACTACTGCTCCAGAAAAGCTACTGATGTTGAAGGTACTTCCATCCAAAGGAGATTCTATGAACATACGCCTGTGGTCAAATCTTTTACTTTTTAGTGATGATGTTTTGATTACTTTGTACGTGGAATTTAGCATGACTGTGTGTTGGTCTACTTTAGTTCTAAATACGAAATTATACAAATCAATACCAAGACTGTGATAATGTACGTGTGTGTCTTAATATAGGGAGATTTATATGCCCATCAACCAGACCTGCTAGGATGAAGTACAACCAATCTTTTGGCATAAAAGTTGGCCTGTCTATTGCATCTCTATTATATTTTACGTTATTCTTTACGGTATTAGTGTAATTTAATATATGTACTTTGTCCCAAAAAATAGGTCTGATGGGATACGATACAAATTTTAAGAGCATTAACAATGGAGTGCTTAACGAGCACTTCAGAGGGGGAACCATGCTATTGAAAAAGCTTCGTTGAGCATTCTGTATAGTGCTTGAGCACTCTGCAGAATTCTTAAATGTCGCTCAATTAGAGCCCGCTACGTGCTTGATTTAATTTGTTTTTAATAATTAAAAAAATTGATTTTCTAAGTTTATAAAAAATAAAAAGATAATGAGCATTACTTGTTTTTTTCAATTATGTATATTTTTTATTTTAATTATGTAAATTTTGTTTATTTCAATTATGTAGTTTTTATTGTTTTAATGAAATTTTAATATTTTTAATTTAAGTGGGACGGGCGTCCGTTTCTCATAAATTTCTAGTAGATGATGCGACAACATAACATAAATTTCTAACAAGATTCAATTTTCTAGTAATGATTCATAATATTTCTCGCATTAAGTAAAACTATGTGATTGTAAATGTAACACTATCGTATTTTGGTGGGGATGTAAGTATGCCAATGGTTGGTATGTGAAATGTGTAGGATAATTATATAAGTATGATGCGTGCTTGACTAGCTAATATTTTTCCATTATTTTGCCTTCCAATTCCAGCTACAATTGGATCCCTACATAACCACAACCATATCTCACTTGTCAGTATAATGTAATAAATAAATGAATAATATATAAATGCATACAAATCAAATGTTTTTATTCCCTAAATCAAACTAACCTTTGATGCGACCTATCAAAGGTGTGAAGGGTTGGTTGCAAAACATGTCATTCTCATTATTGTAAACAAGTCAATTAAGAGAAATAAAGCAAGGAAACACACACACACACACACACACACACACATATAGAGGGTGGGGATCTGCTAAAATATATTGTCAATTTAATATATTTTTCCCTATTATGCTGAAAACTTGTGTGATATCTAAATTCCACGTCTATTGGATTAGGTGAAGCACAGTTTCTACTTCCTAGTAATAATTGTGTCATGTGTGCAAATTGTCAAGCCTTTTTATTTTTAATTTTAAGCTAAAAGGCTCTAAAAAGGAAAAAGGGAAAACCAATAGAAGAAAGTCGATATCATAAATATCATAATCATCTCCAAAAATCCAAAATCGAGAGAGAGAGAGAGAGAGAGAGAGAGATATCAGGTCTAAATGGTTGCAGTGTTCAACAAAGAACTCCTCAGTTGGTACCTCATCACACTCAAGCTCAATGAAGCAGTAGAAAATGGTCTCCAAAATGCTCAAAGCCCCACCAATCCAACACCCATCGAGTTCCCAAAGCAGCTGCAGAAACAAGAAAATCAACCCCTCATCACTCCCGGCGAGGCGGCAGGGCCGCCGGAGTCGGAGTGGGTGGTCGCCATCAAAGAGAAGCTCGAGCAGGCCCGAGCCGATGATGGCGCCGGCGCGTGGGCGAAGCTCTCCATCTACCGGATCCCGCAGTGCCTCCGAGACAGTGACGACAAGGCCTACATTCCACAGACGGTGTCGCTGGGGCCGTACCACCACGGCCGGAAGCGGCTGCGCGGCATGGAGCGGCACAAGTGGCGCGCCCTCCACCACGTGCTGAAGCGGACCGGCCACCGGATCGAGCTCTACCTCGACGCCGTGAAGGAGGTCGAGGAGCGTGCCCGCGCCTGCTACGAGGGCCTCATCGGCCTCAGCAGCAACGACTTCGTGGAGATGCTGGTCCTCGACTCCTCCTTCGCCCTCGAGCTCTTCCGCGGCGCCGCCCAAGGCTTCGCCCGCCTCGGCTACTCCCGCAGCGACCCCATCTTCGCAATGCGCGGCGCCATGCACTCCATCCAGCGCGACATGATTATGCTCGAGAACCAGATCCCCCTATTCGTCCTCGACCGGATCCACTCCATCCAGTGCCGCGGAGGCGACGGCGCCTCCGTCGCCAGGTTGGCGCTCCGATTCTTCGACCCCCTGATGCCGACGGACGAGCCGCTGCCACCCGCAAGGACCGATCGGGAAAGACCCGACAACGGTGTCTTCGACCCACTCTCGGACCAGGGCGGGCTGCACTGCCTGGAGGTATTCCGGCGCAGCCTGCTGGCTGTCCGCACGGGGCCGAAGCCGACACCGCGTGTTTGGATCAAGAGGTGGTCCCACGCGGGGCGCGTGGCGGACAAGCGCCGGCAGCAGCTGATCCACTGCGTGACGGAGCTGAAAGACGCCGGGATCAAATTAAAGAGGAAAAAAACAGACAGATTCTGGGACATCGACTTCAACAACGGCGTCCTCAAAATCCCGCGCCTGCTCGTCCACGACGGCACAAAATCTCTGTTCCTCAACCTGATCGCCTTCGAGCAGTGCCATCTGGACTGCACCAACGACATAACGTCGTACGTGATCTTCATGGACAACCTCATCGACTCCCCCGCCGACGTCAGCTACCTGCACTACTGCGGCATCCTGGAGAACTGGCTGGGCAGCGACGCTGAGGTGGCGGACCTCTTCAATCGCCTATGTCAGGAGGTGGTGTTCGACATCAACGACAGCTCGCTCTCCAGGCTGTCGGAGAAGGTGAATAGGTACTACGATCACCGCTGGAATGCGTGGAGGGCGAGCTTGACGCACAAGTATTTCAACAATCCCTGGTCCATTATCTCCTTCATTGCTGCAATCGTCTTGGTGCTCTTGACTCTCGCGCAAACCTTTTATGCCGTCTATGCTTACTACGCCCCCTCTTCTTGATCGCTAATTTTTTCAATCATGTGCTTATTTTTCATGGTTTGATATAATAGTGAGACTGATTTGATTCTTTTTGGAAGCCTGCGTCAAAATTTTGATTTTGTAATAGTATTATCATATTGGAGCCCTCTAGCAAAATTGTAATTACCACAGTTCAGGTATCTCCTATTTTTTTCTAGATCCACGATTGAGTGAATTTCAATATTTTCCATTCTTCTTTGATTTATTTCCATTCTGAAGATCTCCGATACTTAACTTGTCAGGCGCACATGTAAAAGTTCTAGAATTGACTGTGTTTGTTAAGATATCCGACCGCTGATCTTCAAATGGAACAAACGGCAACCCCATTACACCATTCTCAACTTTCTCCTTGATAAAGTGTCGATCAACCTCAACATACTTGATTCTATCATGCTAGACCAGAGATCGTGTCTAGGCTTGTACGCGAGAAATGGACCGACCACGAGGAGGAGGACGAGTTTAAACTTACCCAATTCAATGGAAGAGACGATGGAGCGCTGGATTTTGGGGCAGAGGCTCTGGCGATTGATAAAGTCGGATAACGAAGCCGAAGCAGAAAATTTTAGTCTCGTCGAAAACGGGTGTCAGCGATTGAGAGGGGAAGAGGAAGTACCGGCGCAGTCGCATGTATGCGGCCGTGTGTACCTTTTCTTTTACTATTCTTCTCAATTTCTCATCTCTCTCCTCCTAAATTCTATTCTCGCTAAACTTGTATTTCTTGACACAGGGAGAAAAAGAAAGAAGAAACAAAGAAAGTAAAAAAGAGAAAGGCTAAGTGAAACTACAGATGAACACTTGGATTGGACAGAAGCAGACAGAGATTAACAATTGCATTGATCACCTGATAAATTTTTGTATCAGGCCGAAAGATGTGATACTCCTACAAGTGAATTTCAATTGCTTGAATCAGTCACCAATGGCTTCTAACCTTAATCACTGTACTCGGTGTGGAGGAAGCTCTCATATACCGTTCCTTGCAGAATCTTGTTGACGTCATCCCAATTCTTGATATGCTCCGACAATGATCCTCGGTGTATCTTCACCTGCCGACTGCTTAAATCCATTTCCGGCAGCCCGAGAAATCTTTGAACATCCATCAGTTTCTGCAGCAGATGGAAGATGCATTAAGGAACTATGGATTTTCGTGACTGAAATCTTTACCCCTATAGTAACTAAAGACCAATTTGCAGAGATGATCTTTGTATGACATAGGAGTTGTCATATAGACAGGCATTATTGTAATATGTAAAGAAACATTATAGTAGTATATACAGATTATGCATTTCTTCTCTTCTTTTGAAGGAGCTTGCACTCAGCTTGAAATAGTAGTACTATTCAATACAATTCCATATTACCACTCACTCTTCATGAGAGCTTTGAGCGGGTACAAATTTTAATTCAGCACTCTCAGAGAGAAAATTTTATTCTTTATTCCAGGATTATAATGCATAACTCTAAGAACTAATTCTAAATAAACAGACCCTCGCTAAATATAAAAATCTCTATAACATGATAATCAAGAATTTAAATAGATATATGGACAAAACTATATTTGTCTAGTAGATATCTGGACTCCATAACTACTAATAAAGATAAAAAGATTACGATTTAAGTGTGTATCACTGATTCACTGCTCTACAAACACTGAAAAGAATAACCACAGCAGATAAACGAGCAAACTCTACAGACAGATGGCATTCAAAAATAACAGGAAAAATAAAGCTTGCTTAAAAAGATGAAAAGCAACTTACAGTTCGATTCTTTATGAGATCCTCATAATATAAAATAATATGCCTTGTGCTGCTGAAATACTCCAGCGCCTCCAAGACCATCTTCTCCATGACCTTTAAATCCTTCACTAATAATGTTGCGTTGATTTCTGGTTTATATTTGGAAAGAGCATCAGCCTACAATAAGCAGATCAAGGGATTAGACCCTATAAGCACATACAGTTGGTTAGATAGGAGTTGTGAATGACGCAAGTTGCACCATACATACCTCTTCATGTGAGTGCACGTGAGATTTGTGCATCCCATTTAGGAGTTTAGCATAGCGGTCATAAGAATTAGCAAGAACAGAAACCATCCGCCTAAGAAGATTTCTCCGGAAAAGGAATATTACAGAAACACCTCTATCGTTGAAGTAATCTGCAATTTCCTTATGGTAGTCCATCAACCCCTGCATCAGCAGTAAAGTGAAAGTTATATATGTTACTCAAGATGAAGCCTCGAAAGCAAAGCACTCGGGAAAAATTTGCACAGCTACCTGATTTCTAATTGCTGAGCTAAATTATATGAAACGAAGTCCTGAAAACATGCAGAATCTTTACTATGTAACTAAAGACATTCGTGCAATAAATTGCTTCAGTTCAGGGATCATACGGAGCCTTACAAGTTTGCCATATTCCACTCACGGGGATCCTTCCTGACAGTTAAGCAATCCTATAATACTGCTAATAATAAGATAATCATCAAGTTAGTGCTATTTATGAGTTGTAGTTACTTGTTCACCGATCACTTTACAAATACATGTGGTTTGATCATGCTATGGAGTACTACAGCTTTTTATCTCGAAAAATGGGTATATCTGTTCTAAATGGAGTCATCAACATGTGGCCTTCAGGCAAACTGAGCACAAACTGAACTAGAAGCAATTCATCCTGGGATTCTTTCTCGTAGAAAACGGCTGAAATTGTTCAGACAAAACCTAGCATCCAATAATAGTTTTTTTAGCTTTTCTCGGAATGATTATCACCAGATAGGCGACTATCAGAGAGTTGTTGAATTTGTCAATGAAACATTTACCATATGAATTTGATCTTCTTAGTTCACTCCCTTTACCTTGTTGGAAGCAAAATGCATATTTTATTTATGGGGAACCATTGGACTTTACTAAAAACAATGTTTGTAGTGAAGGACAATGCCACAGGACCCAAAAATTTATAAAAGAAGATCATAGAAAGATGCAAATAATGGCTGCCTGCTTGATGGTTGAAAGCATTCTTCTCTCACCTGGTTAAGCATCCACTTGAAGCCAACTGCGGCTGAGCACTCATTCTTGGAAGCACTTGTGAACAGGTCCAAATTGTAAACTCTATCCAGAGTCATCATAATTGAAGAAACATTGCTTCTCCTTTCTTTAACAGAAAATATCTCCCCGTTCGAGCTTACATTGGTGTGGTTGTTCAACAATGTCTCGAACCATCCGCTTCCCGATCTTTGCATCGATAGAATAGCAAAAGGCCGCACTGGATTACTAACACATTCAGCCCTGCCATAAAATTGGAGAACATTCACATCTTATGTACATTCCAAACTAGCAAAGCTTATTTTAAACATAAGTGTGGACACTTGCCTGCTAAATGAAGTGGGCTTCGGGTAGTGCAAGAATGGAGTTTGAGACCTATCAATGGCGCTATCATGACAACGCCTCTGACTAACTTTGATGTTGTGGAACTTAGTACTTGTATGAATATTTGTTTGTTTTAAACAGACTGAACAGATATAAATACCACAGGCCATAGCAAATACTAAGACTAGCATCCTCAACGAAGCCGGAGATTTCTTGGGAGGTTTTATTATTATGGAATCCTGTCATTAGCAGATGGAAATGGTGAGTGTAACAATACACAAACAACTTTGTTCAGCAACAAAATTATATACAATAGTTCGATGGAACATTAAAGTTCAAATTTTTCTGAGAGTTCAAGAAGAGATATCAAATATATATGTTATGATGCAATTAATCTCAACTTCACCTCTTCCATCTCCCAAAAAAATCCATCATACTATAAATTAAAATGTAATTTCAAGTGACTATGAGTAAGTCGGTCTATTGAAATAATAACACAATAGAATCCATAAGAGGTAAATTGAGATAAACTTAGCATAAAGCTATAGATCTCATGAAAAAAGGCATTATAAGCATACTCTTTCACTATTCTCTTTTTTCTTTTCTTCCACAAGAACTTTGTTTTATTATATGCATGCCATATTAGATGTCACATAAAATGAAAAAAAAAATACCCAACTGCAGTAAATATAAATACACAGGTAGAAAGGAAAACCAACCCTATTCAACAAGAATGAAACCAAGTTGAAAGAGAAAACACTTCAATCTCATCGCAGGCCACCACAAAATTTTAAATTTGAAACAAGATCTCAAGATTTCTCAGAAGCCAAACTAAATAGAAACCTAAAACCCAACCTTCACTGACACTAGCCAAAGATAAAAGCTCAAAACATCCTTTTAGTAACAACCCTACTATCTATTGAACTCAAAGCTTCAATTTCTGAAATATTAGCAAGAAAAAAACATAAAATCTCAAATTTCCTCTAGAAAATTACAATACGCTACTTCAACTCAAATAAATCTACCAAGAGAGAGAGAGAGAGAGAGAAAAGCAGAAAAACCAAACTAAGCAACCAAAATCTAACCTTTGTGAAAAGACAGATTTCTTCGGCCATAGTAACTCACTCCCAAGAATGAAGAAAAACCAAAAGGGTTCTTCACAAAGAGCTCAGATTTCTTCAACTACTCCTCCACCATCTCCAAGAACATATTTTTATATTCTCTAAAAACAATGCCATGCATACATACACATATATATATACTACCAATAACAGATATCAAGGGTACTTGACTTGAGTGAGAGGCAGAATTACGAGTGCGGTGAAGCTCCTCCTCGTTAAGAACAAAAATAATAAAGAGAAACAGATGGGGGCGCTCTTTCCGCTGCTACTATCTTTTTCCTTCTTCTCCGTATTTTATTAAAACGCAGAATCTTGCACAAAATGAAATTGGAGAGGCATAAAATTTAATTTGTAATGTGAAAGAATGGTGGCTCACTCCATTAATAACAGGCAATACTATTGTCTATTAGACTATTACTAGGTACTAACTGAGATCTCAGGCCTGCAAATGGGTAAAGCTGACGACGCCTTGATGTTTTTTTTTTTTTTTTTTTTTTTTAAAATGTTAGTTATGAAGATTTTTTTTCAATTTATTTTTATTTTTAATTT
>JAYDZE010325156.1:0-18228 GCA_034509125.1 Monilaria moniliformis | reverse complement strand
ATAGCTCTTGATTAACTGAACGGAATTAATTATGATTATAGATGATTTGATTTTGGATTAGTGGTATTCCTATTTTGATATATATATATATATATATATATAATCAAATTATGTATATAAATTAGATTTGTTTTTTAAATTAAAAATCAAATTTTAGAGGATAAGAAAATCTATATACAAAGTATTATAAATTTCAAAATTAATTAAAAAAAGAAAATTATACAAAATTATTAATTAAATTCTATTATGATAAAGACATTATATCTCAAAATCATGAATCTATTGCGTTGTCAGTGAATTAATGTCAACTGTCCAAAGTCTATGATTGGGCAATTAAAGCCACAGTTATTTGAGGCAGATAGGCGCACATAGTTCTAACCGTAGAACTATATTTGTGCCCACGGTTTTGAGCTGGAATAATATTGGAGCATATTTATTGTATAAATTCATTTCAAGAATTATTGACCCTCTTTTTAAATTTATTTCCAAATCAAGTATTCATTTTTTTTTACCAATTGAAGTTTTAAGAAAGGGTTAACTATATGTTTTTACACCGGAAGTTTGTCTTGCTTTCTAGAAGTAGAATACTTTAAATTTTACATATTATTACATTCGTTCCATTATTTATGACGCATTTCATTATGCATGGATATTTGTGAGAGTTGAAATATGGTGTAAAGTGGTGTGAAAAATATTTATTTTTTAAAATTGTGTGATAAAGGTGTCTTAAAAAGAAGACGTGTCATATTATATGAGACATTCTAAAAAATAATACGTGCCATGAATAAAGAGACGAATGGAGTAAATTAGTACTAGATGGTAGTCTTGGCAACCGAAAAGCTAAGTGAAATTCAAAGTCAAATTAAAATACATATATCATGGAAATTAAAATGTTTCCACATCATTAGTTTATTTTCAATACATATTCCAATATCGGAAATGTAAAACCGATCTAGATTTGATATATATATATATATATATCTATATATATATATTTATTGGGTAGTAAACTAGTAATACATGAAAGTAAAAAAATACTGTGAAAACAACGATTGTATGATTAATTATTCCTCTAATTAAGAAAGAAGTAGTTTATTTTTGGTCATATCAACAAATATAATTAAATTTTTATTTGAGAAAGTTGTTTAACATAGTTTCTTCTCTTTAATAAATTCTCCATCTGTACTCAAACGTGTTTTTAGCCTTGTAATGTGTTAGTGTATTACAAAAATATAGAATTTTGGCTAATTAATTAGTAGAAACATTACATATCCGAATCAAATTGCAACCAAGCCCTAATTAAAATGCTACTAACATCATTGATTAGAGAAGCGACACGTTCGTTTAAATTATTAAAGCATTATATATGTAGTGTTACAAAAATTTCAACATAATAGTTTAGTGGTTGCCTAATGCCTACTTTATGCAGGGATATAATATAAGGTTGCTTTCTTCGGTACTGGTTTTAAATAATTATGTTGACTTTGCTTTCAATAGTAATCAATATAATCATCCTTAATTATGTTAACCTACTTTTCTTTTGGCATGACCCGTCGTTCATGAGATGGACCAAAGAATTGCATTGCTCATTTCCTTAATTCTTTGGAATGTGATAATGGGTCGGATATTAATTTAGATATGTTTATATGGTTCAAATCGCATCATTTTTCTAGTATGTCAAAAATAAAACAATTTTGTTTTATTAAGCTTTATTGTATTTTGTAATATTTTTCTACTGGATAATATATAATACGATTAATTGTCGATTTTAGCACAACCTTTCATTGTGTAATTTCTTATTATAATATTATTGCTTTTGTTTTATTTTTTACCTTTTGAGTTAGGAATGGGAGAATGAGATAATAAATGCATAGTTACAATATAATTTTCCAAATGTTGTAATTACAAATGTTTCAAGCTTTTAGTAATACGTAAATATTACATAGTAAAGTGATATTGTAATTACAAATTAGGTGAAAATTATGTTAAATCCAACAATTAATCCGTATGATATAACAAGAATAATAGGTTTGTTTTGAACTAAGTTTTCTAGAGTTTCTAAAGAATACATTAATTTTCAAATAGGTTCAAATATCCAAGATGCACACACATTTTTTTATCCCCATGTTTTATTATAATATAGGCACGTTCCGGTGCATCAGTGAATCCGTTCTAATTTTATTTAATAAATTATAAATACAGATTAATAAATCATAATAAGAGATTAATGAACCCTAATTTAATTTATTAGGATTAATCCTCCGTTCTGAAGTGTACACACGTTTTAGCCTGAAAAAACATAAAAAAATTGATCAAAATGCGCTATGATGATTTCATACTATGCTTATGTTACCAATTCATTAAATCAGGCATGAGGGCATCATTATTCTACCTCCTAAAAATTCAGTCGCAATTTCATTTTTAGCTATCATATCAGTATTTCACTTTTCAGTCACAACATCAATATTTTAGTCTTAAAAAATTCAACTCAAAATTAGCCACAACTCATTTTTAATCATTTCATCATATATAATTATTCTTCAATTTCATATATTTATTTAAATAGAGTTATTTGTAAATAACGAAAATTACTTAATACGAAACAAAAATTAATTACTAAACAAATACGAAGATGACTTAAATAAAATCTCCCACAATTATATTAGTTAAAAGAATACTTACCTAAATTACATAAAATGAAAATTACTTAATAAAATGGGCACAAAATAAAATCCTAATTTCTTTTCCAAGATGGCGACCAAGGCGTTTTGTTGTCGCGGTTGCACCTCGTTCATGTTCAACGTGTCCTTGTATGTCACAATCCTATACTCATTGATCAACACCGCCTAATTCTTGTCATCCACTGACGGATCTCGGCCAACACTGCCTTCTTTCGCTTTTCCATTCCCTTTTTCTTTTCACTGTTTTCTGTCTCATAGGACGGGTCAGCGCATGTGTGCGAATACTTTCATCCATCCTTGCATTCAAATCGAATGCTTCGCCCTCTATGCTTATAGAGTATTGGCCAAAGGCGGTGGGTGGTTCTTTTAAGGCCAGATGAGGACTCGGAGCCGCAGGAAATTTTAGGGTGATTTCGCACAATTGCCCACACCTCATCGTACATGAACTGTTTAAATTCTTTGTTTGTAGAAGGTAGCATGACTATGACCACTCATATATTCTGGAGGTTGTTGATGTAGTTGGCGAATTCTGATACCTCGGTCTGGATCCGGCCCCAATGCTTGCAAAGGTTGTCGTAGTCGCGCTCCAACGCCCAGATCGATTTTAACGCGTTGTATTTTTTCACAATCTTATCCCAAAAGGCGCGGATCCTTTATCCATTTATGTTTACCGGGTCTTCAGATGCATCAATGTAATATCGGGCTAGTACCTTCGTCTATTCCAGCCCATACTTCTCAGATCCACCCTCCCGCACACTAGGGGCCACCTTATTTCTTTTTCCTTTACCCGCCACACGGGAGGAGACGGTACCAACTCATCAATGGTATGCATCTCATCGGCGTCGTAGTCTCCGACATTGATCGCTGACAAGGCCAGGCTTAGGGGGTATTTGTCGTCTCCTCTGGAAAAGGATAGGGACAATGATTCATAAAATAGCTGAAAGTTGATGAATCCCAACCCTTTTGGTGACATGCCAACATAACTATAATGGTGCGTCGTAATGGGTAAATATTGCCCGTCGGATTTACAATCTAATGTATATATTTTAGTCTTAGTTATACATATAAGGGGAGGTTTGACTATAGTCAGATTCTATATATATATATATATATGACCAAATCTCTAGTGGTGCATTAGGGTGTAACCATACCATTAAATACATAACTAAGACCGATAAAAAATGGATGGTCAAGATTTTTCTAAAACGCGAATCATTATACTGTTATTGTTATATCATTATATGGTTATAATAGTCAAATATCAATTTTAGGCGGAATTTATTTTTGGTTGTTGGCGGAATTTCAAGAATAATGACTCAATTAGATATGCACACGATACTAAACATAGATCTTACTCATACTCTAACCAAATAATGAATCCAACTAACATGTTAATTCATAATTAATATAATGAATGTTACAAATACAACTAACATGTTGATTCAAATTCATCATAACTACAATAGTCGCATCACCATTATAAAGTATATGTCATCTTAATACCAAAATGAACAGACGTTATTGATTACAATGCGTCAAAACATACTCATATATAATGATTACACAAAATCATTATAGAGTGTGTTCACATGCAATATATAACAATTACAAAATCATTTTACTTATATATAATGATTATCAAAATATACTCATATATAATGATTTCAGAAACGTAAAATGTTAACCCACAATCATCATAACTTGTATTACAATATCATCATATGGGATTAAAGTTAGCATTATATACATAATTCATTGTCGTCATTATATCGTTCTCACTAATGAGAATGTGTGAATGTCAACAATAAACATATAAGTATAACGCAATACCGATATAATTTCGCAGTATACAATATGTTATTATAATATTTGTGGATCCTCATTATTACAAAAAACCATTATCATTACACATCAATAAACATATATGCATATCACAATACCTATATTATTAAACAATACATATATCATTACACAATACATATATCATTACATAATACATATATGTCATTATAATATTTGTGAATCCTCATTATTACAAAAAATCATTATCATTACACAACAATAAACATATATCATTACACAACGTTAATCATATTATTTGTGGATCCTCATTATTACAAAATTTCGTAGGTTGCCATAACCGCAAAACATATCATAACAATCATTATGCAGAGTATCATCATAACTCTTAGTATATATCATTATAAAGTACGCAGAGTATCATCATAATCTCTTTAAGTAAATTTCGTAGGTTACCATTACCGCAAAACATATCATATATAACCTCTCTCCAAAAAAAAAACACATGTTATCATAACTGAACATTTGTTAGATTACAAAATTTTCATTTTGGTTATAAAATAATAATAATTCAATGCAACGTGGCGTATTTATATCCATCTGGTGCTGAAATCATGCGGTAACAAATTGGTCTTAATTTTGCATTAAAAATTGGTTCAAATTTGATTATATATATATTGAATTAGATTTTTCGTGAGAAATAAAAATGACGAAAAACATATAAAGGACTAACACATAATAATCAACAAACAAGAGATAACGAATAAAAATAGGGATAATTGCCATTTAAATCATAATATTGCGTTGACTTCTGGTCAATCCCATAACTTTTGAATATGGAAAATAAAATCATAACTTTATTAAGTTTCTCAATTGTCCCATCGGTCGATTTTTCGGACAAATCCGTTGTGATATGGAAGCCAGATTTTTTGTCGTGGAGATCACATCCGGTGAACGAAACGACGTCGTTTGGTGATGGTCTATTTACATCATAACTTTCTGTTGACTTCTGGTCAATCTAATAACTTTTAACCCAAAAAATAAAATCATAATTATATTAAGTTTCACAATTTTCTCATGGGTCGATTTTTTTGGACAAATCTGTAATGACGTGGAAGCTGGAATTTCCGATGTGGAGAAAACATTCGGTGAACAAAACATTGTCATTTGGTGATACATCAAACGACGTCCGTTTTGTGAAAATAAGGATTTTTTTCCCTTTTATTTTATTTTCTTTCCATTTTCTTTTATTTTATGTTCATGTATTTTCAAAACTCTCTCCATGATTTTGTTTTATTTTCTCATCTCCCAAGCCCCTCAATTTCTCTCTTTTCTTTCGGTAACCGCTGCCGGTGAGAATTGCTCCCGCTGCTGCTCCTCCTGCAACCGATCGAGCAGCAGTGACCTTCCAGCCGCCATCGTCGTCGTTTTCCTCCTTCTCTTTCGATTTCCTTCTCTCATCTACAAAAAGTCCTTAATCACGTAAACTTTTTTCCATTTCTTTTCTTTTCAATCCTATGTCTCCCTACCCCTTAATCCCGTCTCCCTCCCCCATTTCCGCTAAGCAGTCGAGCGCTATCACTGTTGTCCTCCGTCGTTGTGCTGCCCCCTGCAACCTCCTACAATCCCGCCTCTGTGAAGTCGGGAAATTCGTGTTCTAATATGGTAATAAACATTGTAGCTTGATTGAAATATTGGATTCTGTAGATAGAGATGGATTAACATATGGTGTTGTGTGTATTTTTCTCTCTCTTTAAAAGTGTGCGTGGTGTGTGAGATTTGGTGGTTCTGCAGTCCTTGGTGATTTGGTTGACCTTCTTGGCCTCGATATAGTCGGCGATGTTAGGGATGGGGAAAAATACCGAAATACCGGTATACCGTACTTATCGTACCGAAAAAATAACGAAAATACCGAAATTTCGGTAAGGTATGATACCGTACCAAAAGTTTACGGTACAGTAACGGTATGAATTTCAGTATACCTCAATATACTGCGATATACAGACAATTCGGTATATACCGTAAAATACGATATATACCGAAAAGTACGGTATATACCGATAAAACGGTATATACCATATTCTCTTACCATACCGTATATATATATATATATAAATATATTTATAGTATTAAAAAATATCTATAATATAAAAATTATTTATAATATTATATAATTTCGGTATGAAACAGTATTTCGGTATGACGGTATGCTGTACCGAAATTCGGTATGCCGTAATTCACGGTATACCGGATTTCGGTACGATATAACGAAAATACGGTGCGGTAACAGTATTGCAAATTCTGCATACCGAAATTTCGGTATACCGGAAAATTCGGTAAGGTAACAGTATGGTATTTACTATTTACTCATACCGGCATTTACGGTACGGTATACGGCATGGAAGTTCGGTACGGTATACCGTACCGACCCACCCCTAGCCACACAGTCTCCTTTCTCTAGGGCCGATGAACAATCTCCTTTCTCCACGGCCGCCGCACACTCGCCTTTTTCCACGACGGTTGTGCATGTGTCGGCGGTAGTGGGTTTCTATGTTATCCTCCGATTTAGGGCTGATGGTGTGAGCTTTTGATGATTTATTTGAGAAATATGAGATCTGGGTTTTGAACGGGTTTCGATTTCGATTGGGTTCCAAAGTTGGTGGAGGCTCTGATGATATCGTTGAAATATATGAGCCAATGTTCCGACTTTTTTTTTTTTTTTCCCCCAATTGGCTATGATGATCTGAACAATCCAGATCTGAGCCTATTTTTTGTTCGATTTTCTTGATTTGTTTCGATTTGGGGTTTCGATTTGTTGCGATTTTGCTTGTTGATTTGTTTCAATTCGGGTTTCGACTTGGGTTTCAATTTGTTTCTTGAATTTTTTTGTTTCTGGTTTCGAAATGGGGTTCCGATTTGGCCGCAAATCTCACCATTGTATGTTTTCTGGCAGCGGTGGTGAAGGGGGCGGATGATAGATGGCGATGGTAAAGGTGGGTGGATGGCAATGGTGAAGGTGGGTAGATGGTAGTTCCATCGATTCATTAACATTAATTAATGATTCATTAACATTAATTAATCATTAATGAATTAATTAGATACTTTATTTAAATTAAATTAATCTTTAGCAAAATTTACAACAATCATTAATTAATATTTTGCAAAATAAAAATAATGATGATTAATTAATCTAAATTAATTAATACATCTAAAAAATATATAAATTAACGTTTAACAAAATTTACAAAAATTAATGTCATAATTTAGTTAGTCAAATTAATTGTGAAATAATTCATTTAACTAAATTTATATTAATTAAATATTTTTTAATTAGTAAAATAAGATAAATATATCATATTTTTAATAAGGGTAAAATTGTCATTTTACATCTTATCTATAATCTAATATAATCTATCAAACAACATACTTATTTTTATATTGATTTTTATTTTATTTATCAAATAATAACATTAAATGTTTATATTATTTAATAATATTTTTATAATTTTAAAGTCCATCTTACCTTATTTATGTGATGCGGGCGACCAAACGGATCTCGTTGGCATCGGTCTCTCTCTCTATATATTGATTCAAGATAACCTGCTATCAAATAAACATCCCAAAAGTCAAAACCCTCGAGACCGCAGTTTCAGCGCCAACTTTGGAACGACAACCCCCCCGTCTTCATCAATGGCGGAACGATATCGCAAGCGGGATCACGACGGCGCATCTGTAGACACGGGGGAGCTCAACACTGTGTTCGTAGACACCAACTTCGGCACTCACATCGCCATACTCGTATGCAGCTCTGATACAGTTTCAGACTTCAAAAGTATTCATCCTACCACTATTTCTGTAGTTTTTTTTCCATATCTAAAATCAATTTACAATGTAATTATGTTTACCGCTTTTAATGAATGTATTGTATGTGCTATTACACGCAAAAATTATGTATTTGAACTTGACTGCGGCATAATTTGTCTATGAAATCCTTTTTTGCAAATACTAGTCGCATAGATATTGAATCTTGAGAAGTTTGTGTTCTTGTTGATCCCGAAGCTTGGTGCAAATTGGGCATTTGTGCTTTATATTTCTCAAAGCTCATAATTTGCCGAGATTATCACACCAACATTTGCTGACCGTTCTATAAACATGCAGAGAAGGTGGCTGTGGAGCATAAGCAATGCTTTCCGGAAATTGGTCGGATACAGGTCCACTCTGTGAAGGTACATGCGTTATTTTAGAGGTCTAAATTCTAATAGTGGAGTTTGTTTCTATAATTTGTGTCTGATGATTTTCTGCGACTTCTGTAGGTAAACCGTAGATCAAACTATTATCATCTGCCAGACATTATGCTTGTTTGGAGAGCATTTGACGGGGTTAAAAGAAATTGGTTTCTTTCAGTCACAGCTTCCAATGTCCCCATATGTGTCTCAACCAGCAGCTCTATGGAGCTTGGCACCAGCAGTGGTGTGAAGATTAACATGACTGATATTGATGATGATTGCAAAGGTTTTATATCTGATGGGAACAAGAAAGAAATCATTCTTTGTTCCTTGCCAGATTATGCTGCTCCAACGAATGCTGTTTCAGAGATAATTACTAAGCCTAAGGCTGACAAAACTGTGGAAAAGACCACTGAGTCTCATAGAAGTATTTATTTAGAGGAACATTGTATGGGTACCAAGTCTCCTGTGAAGAAGAAACGTAAAGTGAGGCACACAAAAGATGTATGTCATAATTCTGGACTGGAAGGTGGTGACGCCATGTTTCGTCCAAATGGTAAAGATGTGAAGCCTAATATGTCCGACTCAATTGTTAAGGTCTCAGATCCGGTGAATGATCAATATGATGTTGAGGGCAGGCTTCTGTCTGACGGAACTTACCTACCCAACGCGGCAGAAAAAGGTAATTTAGGAAGCATTTTGGACTCCCAGAACCATTTAGGTTCTGGTAGACCGAAAGAGGACAATGGGTTTGAGAGTGTGGTGGATGGACTGGGCGAAGATGTTCATCAATTGGGGGTTGTTTCCATTTTGGTACCAGGTTCTTCAGCTGGAATGAGGGATGCCTCTGGTGGAGGTGGAGATGTCAATACTACGGGGAAAAAGAGGAAGAAAAGGGAAGTTGAGAAAACAGCAGCAAATAACCAGGATAGAACAGATATGGAGCAGATTGGAAAAGGTGAAAGGACCAAGCCCGTAACTGATAAAATGGAAGAACTAATGGGTTTGTCATTAGAGCATGATCATGAAGTTTTAATGCCATCAAACAGCAAAGCTCCAGACCATGTTATTCCAGAATTATCACTGAAGGAAGCAAACCTTTTGCAAGATGCAGAAAAGAGTAATGTTAGCATTCAGAACTCCCATAAATGTTTAGATTCCGATGAGAGGAAAGAAGACAACGCATTAGAGAGTAAAATAGATTATGAAGGCAAGGATGTTCCATCAGTGCATTCAGGAGGTTTTTGCACTAACATTTCAGATCCTTATGCTACATTAATGGGTGCTGGTGGCGGAACAGGGGATACAAAATCTGATGGGAAGAGGAGAAAGAAAAAGAAAGTTCACAAAACTGCAAAAGCCCAGCGTACAAGTGATGTGGCACAGACTGAAATTGGTGAAATGAAGAAGCCTCATACAGAAACTACTAGGTTGGAAGAAAAGGGTGCATCTTTAGAGCATGATAATGAAGTTATAATGCCTGCAGATAGCAAAGCTCCTGACCATGTTGATCCAGATTTAGCAATGAAAGAGGCCAGTATTATGTGGGATGCAGATGCTCTAATGGAACCTGAAATCTCCAGTTGCATTAAGAAGAGGAAGAAAAAGAAGAGGGAAAATAACTCTGCAGGCACAAATATAAAGGATTCAGGTATTAAAGATATTCTCAATGGCACCAGAGGTTCTTTGGACTTGTTTTCTCCATCAGGGGATCATATCACCAAGGAAATAGGAAAGGGTGAAAGCACCAGGCTCAATGAAGGAATGGATGTTGAGATGAGACTGTTGGATGCTTCTAACCATGATGCTCAGGAGAAAGTATGGGATGTAAATAGAAAAGAAGCAGATTTGGTAGAACCTCAAGCAGAGCGAACTTCGGAAGAAGTGAGTGTTAGTAATGAAATGATGACGGAAAAGACCAAAATTTTTCCAGATGTTTGCCATGCAGCTTTTCCCACTGCCAAAACAGAAAATACTATCATGAAGTCTAATCAAGCGGACAAGAATAATGAGAATACTGAGAATAAATCTAGAAAAGTTACAAAGAAAAGAAAGAAGCAAAAGCATACCACAACAGATGTCCAAAAAAATTTGCCAGTTAAGGATCAACAGGTTGGTGTTGAACCTTTAGCAACAAAGGAAACTTCATTTGGTTTTGCGAATTCTGAACTAGAGGGCAGATATGTAGAGTCATCCAAAGTTTTGTCTTGTAAAAGTGTAGAAAAGGTAGATGAGAATTATGAGCTTGTCCTAAACACTTGTGGTCTCAAAGAAAATACTGAAAAGGGCGGTGAAGGAATCAACTTCAAGCAGTACTTTGTGGCTGACCAACTCCAGAATCAAGTTGATATGAGTAACAAGGTAAGAAACACAACCAAGTTGAAGAGTTCAAAAGCTAAGGATAATGATTTACCTTCTATAAACATCTCGACTGAACTACAGAAGTCCGTCAAGTCTTTTGAAAATAAAAAAGCGGACAATAATTCTTATGAGGAGGATACTGCGATATCTGTGCGTGACTCTGCACCTAAAACTGATAGGAATGAAATGAGTCCTACTTCTTTCAAAAGATCTTCAAAAGCTGCTGAAAAGGGGGTAAAAACTTCTAGTCCTTCTGAGTTGCGTGAGATGTCTCATCAGAAACCCGATGACATTGTTGCTCCCTCATCCTACCATAAGAAGAACCCATCTTTGGATAAATCAAGCTCAGAAAGGTCCAAGACATTGCACAACAATAAGGGAAATGAAAGGCTGCTGTTGGGTCCAAATTTAAAAAATATGATGCCAATGAAGACTCCGAAGAAAAAGATTTTGTTGGCTAAGTTGGGAACAATTTTTCAAGATAATAGTGGTGAAAGTTCTGGGGATGAAAATGAAACCGTGCATTCAGATGATCACACCCTCAGTGCATCAGATAGTTCATCCATGTCAGGTGGCTCAGCATGGGAAAGTGAAGTGAGCCGGAATTCAACTAGCAATGGTATGTTTCATATTACACTAAAATTGAGCATAATTAGCCTGATGTTAGGAAAACTTCCTTTTTTATGTGTATCTGATTTATTTTGTAATTTCTATATTTTCACGAGGGCCCTATGGACAGCAGGACTAGCACCTAGATGACTGCCTTTTAAGAACTAACCCTATTAATTTAGTGGATTTTTTTCATTGTTTAGTCTTTATACAATATCATTTAGTACTAATGTTGTCAAGATTCAAACTATATTACTAACTTAACAAGAAACCATATATCGCTTGTACAATTCTATTAAAAAAATAGAAAAAATCAAGTAAAACAAAATCCTGCCTAGGCCCCCTGGATCTTAAGTTGTCCAACTGGGCTGGAAAAGTGGTGCTTTTTTTAGGGCTGGTATATTTTTATAAGTTGGTATGTGTTTGTATTGGATGCAGTTTGTTATGATTTCCTTGGACACTTACTTTCCCTTGAAGTTTAGGAATTTACTGTCTACATTTTTATCTTCTTCTTAATTGTTAATTTTACAATTAAATGAAGGACAACAACTACATTTTTTTTTTCTTTCCAGAAACCGGTGTTGAGATTTGAGCTATGATTACGGTATCAACTTAGCATGTTTAGGTGATGTGATTTTATTTCACTTGTGATAAGAAATGTCTTTCATGTAGGTTTTAGGGGTGCCGATACGGGGATTGGTATGGTTTGTTTGTATGTTATCCAATGACTGTCTATTTTGTTAGTGTTGTCTTTGCCTCTATGCTTAACATTTTATATATGTTGTATATGACAGGATCCAGTGCCGCAAAAGGAAAATCTATGCCTAAGTTAGAGTAAGTCCATTATCTGGTTTTTTATCCTTGAGGTCGCTCTGCTGATTTTAAGTTCTATAAAGCATGGAATGCCTACATGTTTCTTTCTTCTGCTCATTGTTTATCTAGTCCATGCATAATCCTATATTATTCCGGATGTTTACTTGGGTGATAGCTTGGAATTGGATGGATAAAATTAATATAGGTTAATCTACCAGATACTGTGATAGATTGAGCAAATTTGAGCTCGTTAGATCGATCTTTCAAACACTCAATCTTAAATATTGTAAATTCTTGAAACAGCGGCCCCTAAATGCAAGACTATATACTATATAGTCCTACGACATTGGGCTCCCAAATCTTCATTTGCTTGTGCAGCATATAGTATTGCATTGCCATTGTTATTATGATTTGATTGATTGAGTACATGTTGCAACAGGGAGAATCTGACGATGGATGTGATCCTAAGGAGCTCAAAGCGGTTCAAGAAGGCGAAGGAAGTCGCCTCTCAGAGCGAAACCCAGCCCATCGAGTTTGTTCCCGATGGTCAGCCCGTTTAACCTTCTCGCTAAAGTAAATAAAAGTAAAATTAGAGTGAAAGGTAAATGATGTGTTCACTTGAGAGGAAGATGCCTTAGACTTGGCAATTTTGGGTGTTGAGAGAAGAAGACGTCCCGTTTTTTGTTTACTTTACAGTGTTCAGCGCATGAGTATCACAAGTGACAACATTGCGCTTCTTAGCTTAATCATAAATTAAACAGTGCTGCGCTATTTCTAACTTAGTACTATTTTTTTTATTTTTTTTTTATCTTTTTAGTTTTCTTTTTGTTGTATTTTATTATTTCAGTCCTTATTCAATTATTTTCATAATATTTAATTATTAGATATTATAATATAAATGCCACCGATCTGTGTAATATTGTACCAAATACATAAAATAATATGATAGACAAAACTTTTCCTCATGATAATATTGCTTTTCTTTATGCTAAATGACATTTTTCTCTAATGTAAATGATATTTTGATACTTACCATAAGTAAATTTTTTAAAAAAAAATCAACGCTTACAATCCAAAATTTCCCAAAACGCCACATTTTGTCCTCCAAATAATAACAAAAATGCCACGATTTTATTTAAGTGTGGTATCCGTTTCCTCTTCAAAAATAATGTAGTATTCGTTTCAGAGCGAACAAGATCCATCTGACAAATCAAGATTCGTCAAATTATTTGAACAATTATATCCCCAAAATAAGAGATTTAGCACGAAGACTACGCAAATCGATTATACTGCGTTTTTTTGTGACCTGTGTTAATGTAAAATATTCAGACATATTATCCGGACGTTTTAGTGTGCTTCAATAAGATAGAGTACTTTACGTTATTTCGATTACACTGTATTAATTCTTCAATATACCGATCATATCTATATGTTTATCTCCAAATTAATTTTCTGGCTCTGTTTGGAGGATCTATCAAATCAATTTTTCAATCATATCTTTGAAAATATAATAAGAGCAATTTAATAAAAAAAAAATATAATTAGTAATAAAATCAATTTAAATAAAACCGATTTAGTCTAATTTTAAATTTAAAAGTATTATATATGTATAATATATGTATATTTATCTTTTCTCTATCAAAATATACTCTACTTTTTTCTGTAACGAGTAAATTAGATTCTATAACTAATGGATGAAAATGGTCAAGAGACTCCCAAAACAGAGTACAAAAATTTAAATTAAAGCTTCTCTCCCTAAGTTGACGGCAAACCGACCTTTGGTAGAATTCCAACAGCTTTCGGAAGACCAACCACTCAACCAAAATGTTTCATCATTTACTTTTTACTGCAACAAATTACTCAGGCACTGAAACAATACAATCTAGATTTAGATTTTCCCAGAAAACTCAAAAAAAGAAAAGAAGAGAACATGTTGAAATTTTATTTGGGATGCATAATAGAATATGCATAAAATTTATGTCTGTCCACACTTTGCTTGCACCTTTCAGGTTTGTTGTTGACACTAAATAATAGCTAAATAATCAGAAAATTTTATTGAAAAAACAAAACTCTTTGATTCATATTCCTCATTTTTGAAAGTTTATATATTGGTTGTTCTTGACTGTTAGAATTGCATGAAAAATGGATCACCATATTATTATTATTATTATTATTATTATTTTCTGTGGTGATGTTATGGAGGATTTCAAGCTCTAAACTCAAGTTTGATTTTGCAAATCAATATGATTTTGGGAGTTTTCTTAGAGTTACATTCTTGATTTTTTTTTTCTTTCTAAATACATGAATCCCAATTTTGTTTTCTGACTTAGGTTGCATAATTTGTATCTGCAGGTTCTTTCTCGGCCATCAAATGCCATAAATCGGAGAAAATTCCTTAGTTGATTGAATTTATGGTTTGTGGATTTGCATAATCACTCACATTGTGTGAACTTATGAACTAATCTGGCTTTAAAATGTTATTTGACACACAAAACAGTAATATATATTCGACACTCACATTCTGATAAAATTCGGTGGTGGTAGAGTAAAAATGATGATTGAATGAAACAATGTAGTGACTCTTGGCATTAGGAATCCTAGGGATGTTTTTGGAATTTTACAATAGTATTAAGGGTTTAAATGTCCATACACATTTTCATATCACTTCAAATCAATGCTATCAAACACAAAGTTAAGGAATATGTCCATTTCATTTGCCCTATCAAACGCACACCCAAGATACACTATCTTGTAATACAAAGATAGTTCTAATTTATACCTCCCTATCAAACATGGCCTAAACATATTGGATAATTCAAACTAGAGGACATCAGAACACGGAACTTTGCTCATTTCATAATTTCATATCAAATTTTATTTCAATTCATGTTTAATCACCTCATAAACCATATATCTCATCTAACTTGAACATTTAGTCACCAAAATAATAAAACCCTAAGGCATATTTTCAGTACCTATGAAATCTTCATGCCAGAGTCTTTATTACTTAAAAATAGTAATAAAAACATCTCATTTCTTTCAAAAGGCAAATATTAACCAAATCTTATTACACCTATAATTTCACATATTATATCCATCAACTACAGCTACATTTCATTTAAAATTAGGGGCTAACATATAGGCTCATTCCAAACATTTTTTTTCCCCTTATATTCTACAACTAAATCATGGACCTAGGCATGCTTAACATATATACATAAATACTCAAAGCAATCCAACACAATTTCAAGGACCAAGAAGATCCCTATTTTCAGCCCTTATGTAATTAGTATAAGACTTTGATTTTTCATTCTCAAATCTTATCCTTATCATACTGCTTTAATCCCAAATATACATGAACATTTCTAATTTGAACATAATCAACACATTAAACAAAAACCACCAATTGTAGCCCTAGTTTTCAGCCATTACCCAAATTCACTTCAATTTTACATTTTGTGTTATAGTTCACGTTCAATTCCATCGTCAAAGTAAAGAAAAAAAAATACCAAGCTCTAAAGAGGGAGATGTTAAGGTTTATATATTAAAAAATATGCTTTGAACTACTTTATATTGAAAGCATTACTTCATACGTATTGAGAAAAAGTTAATACTGTCACATGATTTGCCTTTTGTGGATATGGATGCTTATTCTTAAGCATATAATCATAAATTGAGCAAACAAGTCATCATTCTACATTGTAGACTGAATGGTAGATCCGTGATTAATTAAGATCTTTCTGTCAGTTCCTTGTAGAAGAAAACCAAGTTAACAACCTAGATAGACATAGACAATCTATCGTGAAATGTAGCAGTGTTGATATGATGTTCGCACGCCTATCTTGGCCAACTTATAAAACTGGTGTGTGCTATAACATTGAAATGGATTACAGTGAGATATGTACTTCGATGCTCTGTGAATGAAGTACAAGTTCTTGATGATTATTTATTTCTTAATCTATATATGTAATGTTGAGCATACGGTGTTAATTATACATTGCTTTGACTTATCAATGGGAGTGAGTTTTTCGTAACCCTAAATAATTCTTGATATCATGGGTAGTGGTAATTAATATATAGTGGTGCTAGTATTGTTAGTATTTAGAATCGTGTTTCGGGAGAATCGAGTTGATAATATCTCCAAGAAATGTTTGAGAAAATGAATTTATTATACGAAACCCGACCGGTTGGAATATATTCCAGTATAATAAATAATGTTCTTACACTAAACCACTCTTGGTAAAAGAGATTAATTAATTGAAGCTATCAGCAAGCCTAAATTAATTAATGGATATTGGAAATTTTAAACATGAAAAATAAATGAATTAAAAATTAGACATATTTGTAATATGGATGGGGATGGGTATTACAATATAAAATTATTTATAGTCAATCAATATTAATGGACTTAACTAAGTTGGGCTCAACTTAATAGAATTAAGCTAATTATGAGGCTCAGTCATAATCCTCATTGGAATCTCTGACTTAGCCCAACACCTCTATTTATAGGGGGTGTGGCACGAAACTGAGGGCTGCTACAAGTGGGTAAAACACGTTCCCTAGTTGTTAATAAGTTCTATCGATTTTGTTTTCCACCCCGACTATACAGCTTGATAGAATATTGCCTACCCAATATTCAAACTATATGACGGGCATATGCCATAAGTTTCTTTGGTTGGATAGATTTCTCTAATATAGATGAATCCCAAATCCATGTTGTAGAAAAAAATCCATGTTCGAGAATGAATCGACGTCGAAATGAATTCACGCAAGCAAATTCCTGCAAGTAATAGTTTGTTGCAGTTTTCGTAGAACTGACATAACTTCCTCCACATAACTCAGATTGAGGTGTGTAAGATGCTCACACAAAGCTCTCTCGGAGAAGAAGAGATCTTATTAGACGTCCCGCAAGCAAATTAGATCGTTTAAAGGGTCAAACGGGGCTCTGAAGTTTTCTGACGAGAATTATGTTTGTTAGACGAATTGGATTGGTGGAGTGACGGGAGTTGCAAGCCATTTTTCTTACAATAATTAAAATGAAGACTCTGCAAACAAGGTTAATAATCGAACTCTAGGAGCATGTCTAGGGTCTCGAATTTATTTATTTCATGTTGCATATCTATATTCATTTTAGGGCAGATTGTGTGAATTTCATGTGTTTAATTCCAATTATCATCATATGAGATTCTTGGCAGTTTACGGCGAACAACGGTGGCAGTGGCGGTGCGTCGGCAGAGAGTATAGTCGGAGGGTGAAGTTCTATTTTCTTCTTCTTTCTTTGATAACTGAATAGAGATGCTATGAGAGCTATAAAATCTCATCCCATTTCTTTTCCTAGAATATTCTTTTTTAAAAATATTACATTTTACTTATCTTATATTAGTTAAATTCTCTATAATATTCTAGAATTATCTATAAAAATTGACTAAACTAAATTTGATCTTATGAATCCCTATATCAAATGAAACTTTCATGCTTCTGGAAAATAAATGCTCTAGATTTTAGTAAAATTACTAAAATATCCTTCATATTATTCTTGTATTCCAATATTACTGTAAATCTTTATATTCTTTTCAATTAAGTACATATACTAATTCAAGCATTTAATTATTGTAGAACTTTAGCCATATATATATATATATATATATATATATATATATATATATATATATACACACACATATATATATATGTGGTGGGAGATAAATTTGAATTGTCTTTGTAAGATAATCAAACAA
>JAYDZE010325045.1:0-18230 GCA_034509125.1 Monilaria moniliformis | reverse complement strand
AAATTGACTATTAAATTGTAAATGTAAATTCATAACATTCTGATGTAAATTTGATTTCTTAACATAATTCAATCTATCACCATATATATCTGATGTCATAATTAATTGAACACTACCTTCGTTATATCTAGCTTGTTTAAGCAATCAACGAAATCTTTCCCTTGATTTTAGGGATTGAGAAAACGTGTGGCATTACAAAATTACTTAAATGCCCTTTTTCGAATTAAAAAATGAATATATTGATTTTTTAGGATTTTTTATTAATACACGTGGCAAAATCATATCCATACAATCCCATAAATCAACGGTTACGATTAGTTCTTAGTTTTAATGAAAGATGTGAGTTCTCATTTGATTACATCCCTAATATATATATATATATATATATATATATATGTATATATGTGTGTGTGTGTGTATATATGTATATTTATATATATATATATATGGTATGATATGAAAATTCGATATATATTAATATTGCGGTATAACAAAAATTCGGTATATACCGTATTTTTATGTTATATACCTTAAAACTATGATATATACTGAAATTTTGATATTTTTGATATTTTTTCGATATTATAATTGTGGTAAACTGATATTTTGGTATATTTTTCCGCCCCTAATTAGATGAGAGGGTTGTTGGAGATGGTAACTTGTCTTAATTGCAAAAAGGGGTAGCACAGCAAAGGACAAGTTGTATAAAGTTGTAAAGGCGATGTAGGGTTGGAGAGGAAAATGCCAGCCTGCCTTCTTTATTTCCCTTACCCAGTGGTTTCGCTTTTAGACGAATCCAACTGCAGTTTTTTCTCCTCATTAAAACACCATGTCCATCCCTATCCATTTATTTGTCTATACCTCTCTACCCAACTTATATTAAAACATTTACACACACATTATTGTTTAAATTTGCAAGCAGCGTGGCATTGTGCTTCCGACGGTTCGGAGGCCAGGAGATATTGCTCAAAATTTCCAATGATACGTGCATTATTTTAAAAGACGGTTGAGTTATGTTTCCTAAATATGGTTCAAGATTATTATGTATACACATTATCAATTTTATCACTTGATCGAAATATATATATATTATATATAGGAAAATGTTTAAATAAAAACATTCTTTATTTTAGAATTGAAAACTATATATATATTTGTGATCAAATCTGAATCATTATTTAATTGTAAGAATTAAGACCAAATTGTAACTGTTGATTTGGATATTTGATGGACATAATTTAAACACATGGCGTTAGTTTTTGGTTAATTTTTTTCGCTGAAGGTTAATTAAGTAATTATGTCCATCTAGAGTTTTGTATTTTCCGAATTTCATGCTATAGCGAATATTTAATTGCTTGAATTATGGATATGGTAAAATCCGTGATGTATGAACTTAGATTGTATTCATATTTTCAGAGATTTTGTATCAAATATTCACGATTTTGTAGAGCGGTTCACGGAAATCTATTTAATTCATTCTACACTTAACAGTTATGTAATATTGGATAATGATATAAACTGTACACATTAATGATCATTTGCAGTAATTAATGAGTCGTCCATTGTCGTGTTATTTCAATGTAAGCAGAGATTTAAGTTATATGTACACTGAGTTTAATGAGAAGTCACAATTGGTATGATGTCATCTAATGTATTGTATACTGGGATTACTATCTTAATATAGGTTCAGTGTTAGCAGCTAATTCGTTCATACTCAATTCGTTTATAATGAGAAGATAAAATTTGTATGATGATATATAAGGCGATGTATATGATATTCGTAAAGTGAATTATATATATGCTTAATTTTGTGTAATGATATAAACTGTAAAATATTAATGATCATTTACAAGAATGATAATGAGTCGTCCACCATCATGTTACTTCAAGGCAATCAGTGATTTTAGTTATATTCACACTAAGTTTAATGAGAAGTCACAATTGGTATGATGCCATGTTATGCATCGTATAATGAGATTATTATCGTAATATAGGTCCAGTGTTAGCAGCTAATTCGATCATACTCAATTTGTTTATAATGAGAAGATAAAATTGGTATGATGATAAATAGGTCGATGTTTAATGATATTCGTAAAGTGAATTATACATATGCTTAATTTTTGTGTAATGATGTACGTATTATATTAAAGATGATTATATCATAATTTTGGTATTTAGGCGCTTCAATGATCATGAATAGTAAGATGGAGTAATTGTTCCCTTTTTTGCGGAAACAACCAAAATTAAATACCGCATTCGTTTCCTTCTTTATCATTCCACCCTTATAATGATATGATTGTACTCGTATACTGATGCATTTTTTCGTGAAATCTAGTTCGTCCATTTTCTAATCCTACGAATTAAATTAAGTTTTAGTTAGGGATAATTGTCTGTAAAATCATGAATACTAGGCCAATTCTGGTTTGTCCCGCGCATTTCAAAATTTGAATAACAAATCACAAAGTTTTAAAATTCTCAATTGTCTCATCTGGTCAAATTAAATCACAAAGTTAAAAAAAAAATTCTCAATTGTCCTATTCGAATCCCTAAACCCTACAACATAGAATTTCGTCAGAGACAAGTAATTGACGATTCGAGAAGTGTAATTACTCTCGTTGTCACAGGGCCTCACAATATTACGTCATTTTGCTAACCGCCCGTTGATTTCACATAGATTTTTTGGTCTGCCAACTCAATTTCAATTTCTCCCAAAATTGATAAGATGAGACAATTGAATTTTTTTAAAAAATTTTGACTTAATTTGGCCAGATGTGACAATTGAGCATTTTTATAAAATTTTGTGATTTGTTATTTAAATTTTGAAAGATGCCGGACAAATCAAAATTGACCCATTCTTCATAATTTTACAAGCAATTATCCGTTTTGCTTATACATTTAAAGTATGATCACACCCTAATGCATATATATATATATATATATATATATATATATATATATTATTTACTTAAAATTATGCAAACCCCTCATTTAAAATATGTCAAAACGCGGTGCTATGAAAAAGGTGAATCTTGACCTCGAAAGTCTCTATATTTAAAGTGATTGCTTTTTATTTCCTTAAAGATGTTCGAATTCAATGGGACACGGCACCGTGCCTGTATATGTAATGAAGTTCAAGTTCTATCACATAACTTAATTAAACCGGATGCAACTCATTAATAATACTAAAAAATGGAATAAAAAAATTATTCAAGATAAACTTCGCCACCCCACTTGATTGAAAATGTCCCTTTCCTAATGCATCTTCAAATTAACTTTTGTCTTCTAGTGAGGTACATGAAGACAAAAAAAAAAAAAAAAGTTGAAGTTGAGGTTTCAAAAGGATCTTTTAACCTAATTAATTTCTTATTGCTTTTGTCCACGCATAAATATTATTATTATTATTATTTTATTATCAAAGTAGGTCCCCTCCAATTTACTTTGATACAAATTAGTAAAGTGACCGATTGTCTCCGAAGTAATATTCAACGATTCATTCGTTTTCACACTATGAATGGAAGTGGAGACTGAAAATAACTTTTCTGCAAAGCCAAGATAAAAGGTTGTAAGAAGGTGACGAACAAAGAATAACTTTTTCTACGAATAATTCAAGAAAAAAAAACAGAACTATTTGGGAAGACCAAAAAATAGAAAAAGAAAAAATAAAAGGAAAAGAAAACAGAAATTCGAGAGGAATTCAAATTCCTTTCAAATTCCATGGAATTTCCTTTTGTAATATTATATTTGTTTAAATATTCTTTTGTGAATCCATCAAGACAATACTTGAATGCATGTTTGTGATTCAAATTTTAGCATTTTGATTGTAATTGGTTCTAAATATAAATTTCTTTTAAGAGATACTGAATAAGTTGGATAATTTGACACAAAATTTTTACTATTAATAATCACAAAAATTTTAAGGCCATCCATAGTCAAATTTCAAATTTTCTACTAAAATTTTATTATTCATCTGTCACGTCATTATTTCAAATCTCTCAAAAAAATATTAACAACTTCGCCACAAAATTTCAGCAACACTTCTATTTTTTTAATTCATCATTTTTTTATTAATGTCCAATTTCATATATTTATTTAAATTGTGATATTTCTAAAATTAAAATAAATAATTAAAATTTTAAAAATCATAAATTCTGAAAATTACAAATTGAAATACCGAAAAATACATAATTGAATAACCAAAAATTGCATAATTTAAAATAAAAATTTACGTAATCAAAATAAAAAGCTAAATAATCCAAAAAAATAAATTAAAAATCACATTAATCCTAGTTTGCGTGCAAGTTGTTGGAGTACAGCTTCATGTTGTTGCTATTTGGTTTCGAACATCATCGACATGTCTATGGTCAAAACTTTGAAGTACGTACAATACATAATTGCTTAACTCATTGAACCCATTTTTTTGAACAAGTCGGGAAACTTATCATCGGCCTCGGTTCACTGCTCGCCGTCGTCGAAGCCTTTCTCTTCACATTCCGTTTTGTCACTTTCTAACCCATCGGACGGCTCCCACTTGACGCTGACTTTGTGTGCAAATGTTCCTTTAACCTGGAATTGAAATCGACGACATTGACTTCCCTGCTCGTTGAGTATTGGCCAGATTCGAAGAGCTTTATTCTTTTGGAACTAGATGAATTATCACTAGAAAACTTTGGGTGGCTTTGAACAATTGTCTACATCTCCTAGTACTTGAATTGCTTTTTTCATCGTTGTAAAAGGCTCCAAGAGCCTCTTTTCGAAGATCATTCCAACTTGCACCAAACCTTCTGCAAATTGGTGATGTAGCTGGTGAATTTGAAGACGTCTTTATGCACCCGGCCCCAAAAAACCCAGACCATTTGCTTGCGAAGATGGTCATAATCTCGTTCGTGTGTCCATTTCAAATTTTTTTGTTGTTGTATTTTTCTGTGATCTACTCCCAAAAACTCAGACCCTTTGCTAGTTGTTGATCAACGGGTCTTCGAAGATGTCGACGAAGAGGCACGCCAATACCTTCGTCTCCTCCATCAAATACTTCTTGTTGCCTTCGGTTGGGAATGAAGATTTCATCCTGCATTTGACCGGAGTATATGCTTCCACTTCCTCTATGTCGTCATTGCCAACATGGATCCTCGAGAGGCCTAGTGAACTTTCATTTAAGCCCATGAACATAACAAATTGAGGATTCTCCTAATTTCAAAAGGGCAGATTGTTAGAATCCATACTACTTTGTTGACAAAAGAGAAGGAATTGTTTTTGCTAATTTGGGTCGGGATTAAAATTGAAGCTGTTGGAATTGAGATTGTTTGGATCTATTAGCTTTGATTTTAGAAGATCAAGAAGAATAATAATGGATTCATTTGGGATGAATTAGAAGAACAGATTGAAGAAAAAGAATGGAATTGTGACGATAAAAATGTGAGGGTTATGTAGTATTTATAGAGGGGGGACATTAAAAAAAATAATCCCAAACATCTGTTGGATCCAATAGTAAAAAAATAATCATTTATTCACCTCCAATGGTCGGCCGATATAACAAAGATTTTTTTTTTTTTTTAAATTCGAAACTGAATAGCGAATAAAAAAATTCAAAATCGACCACGCGTGGGAGGGAGCGTCTTGTGCACACGCTTTTCTCATTGGACGAGAGGGCGTCCATTCGCTCCATTGCGTGTGCCAACTGACATCGTACCGCATGCCGCAACAGCGGCTAACGCTGCGGCTGCCGCTCGCCCAATTTCGTCCCCCCAACCCCACCGCTTTTGAAGCACCCTGTTGCATGCTGCAAAAACGACTGTATTGAGAGTGCTCTAAATGATACATAGATATGTGTTTGGCAAATGAGATCACTGATAAAAACTAAGACTGAGCAGAAGTGCATAAGCCGGTTTCAATTAATCCCTCAGAGGAGCAATGAAGACACACTATCAATGTATTTTTTTTTTTATACTTAGAATGAAAAAGATGCGATTTGGAACTGAATTTTTTCTGTTGCAGAGAGAAAGTCACACATAAAAAAGCCATACAAATTAAATTTTGAGTTTATGGAATTGTGTATAAGCCACATACCACATGACACTTGATCGATGAGACTTTGCCCTCTTCATTTGTTTTTAAATAGCACAAACACGACTTACAACCAACATAGCAAAACTCCAAAGTCACACACCACTCTCGATTAATATATAGTTTGCCCAGTTAATAGTAGGCCTGCTTAAACGGTTAATCGGTTATCGGTTAACCGATAACCGATTTTGTCGGATACGGTTCGGTGTCGGTTAGTATATTTCATCGGAATCAGTTATCGGTTATAACCGATAACCGTTCGGTTTAACCGAACTAACTGTTCTAAATTTTTTTAATTATAATTTGAAATAAATTATAATTTATAGCTCAAAACTTTTGTATGAATATATTTCACGTTCAATTTATGTATTAAAGCTTGTAGTGGTGCAGTGGATAATGTCTTTCATAATCTGATACAGAACTTCCACCCGTACAGCCCATGGCCGAGCCCATCTTGGCAGCACAACGTAGACCTCGACACAGCGTGGCTCCAACTCAACGCTTCAGGGATTACGTGTAACTAAGTCTAGTTGTTTTATTTAATTTATTTAATGTAATGTGAGTCGAGCAAGTTATAAGCTCATTTCCGGGTTTTCTTTGTCGGTTCTTTCCCGGGTCGTATTAAGAGAGTCGAACCGCATAAGTCTAGATAATTATATAAAGAGTCCATGTAGCCTTTATTTGAATAAGAAATAGAATCACAATTTTCTTTAAAACCCTAGCTTTCTCTCGGCATCTTCTAGCCACCCGCTTGTTTTCTCTTTTTTTCACGTCAACAGGGTCAACTACTCGTTGGCGCGTATCAACTGGTGCTTTCATCTCGAACTCGTGACTGCCCCTCGACTCTTTGGCGAGAACCCCACGGGTTGGATTTTCGATATCCAACAATATTTTGATTCCTTTCGGACTCTTGACGTCGATCGTTTACGCTTCGTATTGATATTGATCGACCATCCGACAACTGAATGGTTCCGCGAGTATCGATTCACTAATCCGGATAGTTCGTGGGAGGAATTCTTGATTGCTATTCGACATCAATTTGATATGGCATACGATGCGAATTATGTCGGGTTGTGGTCCACACCACAACAAACGCCTTCGATGTTGGACTCTCAGCCGTACTTTGAGGCGTTGCCCAACAATGTTTCGACCGTGGATGAAGCCCCCTCGATTGAGGAAATAACAAGGCTTGACATGGCTACTGGTTCCGAGAATGCCCAGTGGATGTGTATCGAGTTTTATGACAAGCGTTGTCAGAACTGTGTGCAGGCCACCGACGATATCCGTTATGGTGTGTTTGCCTCGGGTGATCGTGACTCGGTCGTGGGGTTTGGGTCGAAGCGGATGCACATGACGGATTCATTGGCAGCGACGGACTACTTCATGCCAGTTGGTATTGTTTCGACTGCCTCGGTTATGCCCAGTAAGGAGAGTGAACAAAATTCCATTAAGGCTAACGTTGTTGAGACCATGGCCCTGAGGATGATAACTGTGGCATTTATGCAAGGTCCTCCAATGGTTACTCAACATAAGGATCCGAAAGCACAATACTGTATTTCTGGAAAAATATTTTTGAAGCCAATTCGGTTATTTCGGTTAACCGACTAACCGATCGGTTAGTGAGCTAACCGATTAACATTCGGTTTCGGTTAGCAATTTGGAGGCTCCGTGAAGTCGGTTAACCGGCTTGTCGATTCGGTTATTAATCGAACCGACCAATTAAGCAGACCTAGTTAATAGTTCTTTCTCATTTATAAAGACAATGTTCGAGACAATTATTTAAATGTATTGAACTCAATATAAATTAAGGTTTGAGTTGGTTATATGCATTCTCAAAACTTTTAAATGAGATATTGGGATACGGTAGAAGATTGTATGCACATTGTTTTCCGCATATTCGCATTTCCTATTTAGAGGTTTGATACAAGCATAGTAGATGACAAATCAGGACATACTAGTGTCTTTTAGTGGATATGCTGCCTTTTAGACCTCCATGCTTACCTGTTCCCCTCATGGATCTTTGTATACCCAATATTTCGTATAATCCACCTCTTTCTCTCACAACCTTATACCCAATATTTTATATAATCCACCTCTTTCTCTCACTACCTTTTCCAAGCTATTACAGGCAAAGCCACATAATTATTTGATTCCAAATTTAAAAGTAAACAAATATCAAGTTATAAATGGATTCAAAATCGAGAAATAGAGGAGGTGAATAAATTTTTTGGAAGACTATAGTCTAATACTTAACAAATATTTATAATTATTATTTCGCTATGTTTAAAATCTGTAAAAATTTATGCTATTAAGCAAACAAAATTTTCTATTAGCAAGAACACATTCTAATATTAATTTCTCACATTTCATTTTGGAAGGAGCACTTTTTATTTTTGTAACTTCTTGTCAATTTTTAAGTTTGATAAAATCAATTTGATTATAAATAATACAACATTTATCAGTATCCAGTCACCGCATGTCAATATTTAGCAACTCCACCCCCAAAATAAAAATAAACAAACGAGACATATGTCAATTGCACCTTCAGATTTTAGCTACTCAATTATTCAAATTCCAACAGTCATTGGACGTATAAAAAAGAAGATGTCTAAGTACATAGAGACAAATCAGAAGGAAGCAAAAACAATCGTTGGCAATACATTCATTTTCCCTAACTTTTTCCTTCTATACATAATCTACAAGAAAAAGTGGAAAATCCTGCGTCGACGGCTTCAAAATCAAGCCGGAAAAAGCTCCGGCAAATAAACCTCTCTACGAAGAAAAAACGAGCAAAAATCAGAAGAGAGAAAAAAAGCTCAAAATCGCCAGTTGGAGGGTTCCTAGTTTCCAATTCCAATTTCCAATTGAGACGTGAGTAAGAAAAACATGCCGTCGGTTGGAGCAATCACGGTGGGCCACCAAAAGGCAGAAGCGGGCGGATGATATTTGTTTCAGCAGAGACAGAGAGAGACTAAAAAATATTCATTACCTACATTCGCACTCGATACACCAACGTTCCTGGACAGCTCGTAAACTAGGAGTATTTTCATATGTTGTGCATAAATCATATTTAAGTCCATCTGTTTCTCTCAAAATATAATATGCTATATCATATAGGATGATACAAATATACAATAAAGCAGTAACTGGCTTGTATAAATATTCTCCTCTCTCTTAATCTAAATCTTCGCAAGCCCATATTCGCCAAGGCCGTATCAGTAGTCCGAATGGAGCCCGATTAGAAACAGGGAGAGAAAAATTGCAAATATATTATAGAAGATTTACCTTCAAATTTTTGGAGAGAGGCCATTTCAAATAAAGAAGTATCGTATAATTATAATCTTGGGTTTGAAGGGGAAGAAAAATGAAACACACAAATTAGCTACTGCAAATCCAAAAGAATAACTCCACCAGCAACAACAATCAAAGGTTAAAACATTTATGGATCTTTTTTTTTTTCTTTATGTGGAAAGGGTTTTGCCCTTTATTGCCTCCATTTTCTTCGTGTTCGATTGCTGTTTCAGTTATTTGATTTCCTAGTTTAAAACTTTTATTTATCCTGCAATTTTTTTCTTTTCTTGAATTGCTATCTTTTATATTTTATTTCTGGAAATTGCTCATGCTGATAGTGTTATTACGTTATGCACAAGGTTCCATATTTCTATAATTAGATTTCTCTCTGGTATAGCATGTGGAAAACTGGAAACTATGAAGCTAAACCATTGATGACAATGTATTAATTATTTAATTGTTCGTCTTATTTGAGTTCCTGATGTGAGTTATGTATTTAGGATCACTGCAATGACATTATGATCCGGCTCTCCAAATTGCCTAGATAAAGTCACTTTATCCACTTGTAGCAATTTGTCTGCTTAAAGATCAATTTCAGACATGGATAAGTTTGTAGATGCTTAGGGCTCGTTTGGTAGCATAGATAAGATAAGAGAAGATATATAAAGTAAGATGGACTTTAAGATAAAAAATTATTGTTGAAACAAAATAAGGATTTAATACTGTTGTTTGGTTGGTGAGATAAAAATCAAGATAAAAATAAGTGTAGTGTTTGATAGGTTAGATTATATTATAGAAAATATGTAAAATGACATTTTTACCCTTGATAAAATATAAATATATTTATTTATTTATTTGATATGATGAATTATTTTATTATTAAACAAATATTGTTAAATTACAAATTTATTAAATTATAGATTTAATTCATTTGATCGAATTAATTGATTAACATTAATATACTATTTTAGATATGTTAAATTATTTAATCATTGAAAAAATTTAACTAACTTAGTGATTTATCCTATTTAACTTAGTATATTAAATTACTAATTTGTTAATTAATGACAATGATTAGCTAAATAAATTAATAAACTGAAAAATATCAATCTTGCTTAATGAGAGGGGTTAATTTATTGATTAAATATTATTAAAATAAATAATGATTAATTGTGATTACTGATTATATATTAATTTAATGACTAGTACAATTAATTAATTATAAATGATTAATGTTAATTCAACGATTAACTACTATTAATCATGTACCTAACAAAATTAATGATCAATTAATATTAATATTAATTAATCATGGCAATCAACAATTGGCTTTCTCTCTCTCTATTCAATAGAAATGCTAAACTCATATTGTCTTCTTTTTCTCAGCCTAATTATTCCTACCATTACAATTACACCCGCCGCCAAAGCTGGAGGATTTCTTCGCCGCCGCCGACTCGAATCCAAGCAACCAAAATCGAAGCATAATTCGAACCAAAACAAACCCATAAATGAATCGAAATGAAGAATTTGGAGCTGCATCTGTTGTGCTGCCAGCCAAAGTGCTGCCAGAAACCATGCACACACACCTCCACTCCATTTCAGGCGAACAAGAACTGAAAAGTAGCAAAAAAACGAAATCCGAAATCATCCCAACCCCAAAACCATCACAGCCCCATAACCCAATTCATAAATCACCACAGCCCCAAAAATGAAAACAGAAAAATGAAACAAAAAAAACGAAACCGAAAATGGCAAGAAACTAGGCTCAGATATGTTTACAATCATCACAGCCTTAACCAACCACAAATCGATCATCAATCGAACAAGAACAGAGAGTATAGAGCGAAAATCGACACCAAAATCATCACAGCCCTAAGATCTAGACCGAAAAGTAGAGCACAAGTCGAAACCGGAGTTCCGGCGGCCATGGAGAGCCGGCGGCTGTGGTGCAAAACACACCACTCCCGCCGCGAAACCCACCGCTACCACCGGCCGCCAATCATCATTCCAACATTCGGCGGAAATCATCAGCGCCTTGAATAATACACTGTCAGGCGAAGAAGATGTGATCGTTAACAGAGAGAGGGACTTCGATCCACAATACTACTTGGACCTTCCGGGGGTATTAAAGGGAAAGAGAAGTGCTATCGGGGGCAGATGATTAACAATCAGAGGGGGGAGCCTATGTTTCACAAACATAGTAAAACATAGGAAAACAGTGTTATGCACAAAAATCTAGACGGGCCGAGATAATAAACTCGGGCATTGTCATGCTCACCAAACAACAGTTAAAACACTGTTGGGCCAAGAAAAATTAGCCTATCATGGGCTATCTCATCAACCAAACAGCCCCTTAGTTAATATGAAAGGTATGTGATACTGATATAATAGAACGTGCCACTGCTGCTTCAAATATAAATGTCTTCATGAGCAACATTAGACGGGACATAAATATACACACACACACACATTCATATATATATATTTTGGTTGCATTGCAATTTTTTCACCAGTATATATAGATTCGTCTTGCTGTAGGTGACTACTTCAATATCGCATTGCCTGTTGTGGAACGGCGATTAGCTCAAGCAAGGCTTCGCCTCTAAATCACATCCACGCATGCCTGTTCTTGCAACTGCAAAAGCAAGTTGTTTTAGACAAAAACAGCTCCATGCAAGAATATAATTGGAATCTGTTTCTATTACTCAAAATTACGGAAAAGTGAACGTTAAAGTCATTTTCATAAATCATAATCCATCTTAAAAGGTACAACAATTGAAACAATTCAAATTGGGTTTTCCACAAAATTCATGCAATCCTACAACATTGATGTTGATTTTAAACCATTTACAACACTTTGCTGCACTATTGACTATTATAATGGTGCTGCATACGCCACATTTTGTACCACACAAAAAGATGTTTGAAAAAATGGCTTTATGCAAAATCGAGATAGTAGCATTTGCAGTACTTGCATTCTACATACAAGTTGCCCATAGTTGGGGGATCGATGGCCATCTCATTATCTGCAGACTTGCACAGATACTTACCTTCATCACACTCTCTCCTTTCACTCCCTTTCATGACATGAAAACCTTGTTCCAACGACTAATTTCTCGTTGCAGCCAAGGTTGAGCAAAGCAGCTCTTTCCAGCATCTGCAGAGAATGATCTTGGCAGCCTGTCTTTTTGGGCAGACCGTGTCAAGTTCAGATACCACTGGTCGTCGCCTCTTCATTACTTGAACACCCCGGACGATCTCTGCACCTATCAGTACAACAGTGAGCACGAAATCGGCCCCTGTTCGTATCATCAAGAAAAGATTCTTGAAATGTGAAAACAAAAGAATTTATTTCTGTATACGGGGGATTGCAAGGATGAAGATGGAATTAAAGACCTATAGCAGGAGCAATCAACAACTACACCATTCAGCTCCTGAGCTATCGAGATTCTTCGTCCACATGTAAATTAATCTATCAAAAATTATAAATTTCAATACCTAATTTTCTTGAATATGTAATGATCTAAACTCTACAATCCTCAGATAATCTCACAGAAGTACTTCTTTTCCTGTCCCATCTCATGGGGGATATTCATCAGGTTATTGCTGCTACTTCATTTCTCGAGCTTACATCATATATATGCTCGATAGCACATGATCTTCTTAAATGTTTGTTTCCAAAAATGCAGCCTTTACATGTAGGATTGACTTCAGATAAAGGGGCTAACACTATTGATGTTCGTTGGTACAAGTGTACAGCAGTTCTTCATCATGTGAGTTTCCCACAAAACACATGGCATATTCAAGAACCAGTTTTTCACATAGAAAATGCACTCACCCTGAATTCTACATGTGTAATAGCATCATTGAGACAGCAGAGGAAAGATTTTATGATTCTGAAGTGGACGAATTGATCAATGCAGTTGAGAACATAACAGTAAGTAACCTTAATAGAATTGCACCATTTGTGGTCCATGTTATGTAGTCCTGGTGATATTCCTTGCTTGTCTCTTGAAACTCTGCAGACTGTATGGTCCGACCAAGCAAAGGCGTGGGAAGCCTGCAGCAAAACATCTTACCCAGATGTGTAAGTTGAAGCACAAATTCAGCAAAAATCCCTTAAATCAAGTTTCAAAACATACCTGTTTATGATGTAGATATGCATCTGAAGGTATTAAAGCAGCATGTGACTGGGCATACAAAAGCGTCCACGAAGATTCATGCTTGGAAGTACATACATACCTGTTTTTCCTGCAACAATCTTTCATAATCCGCCTCTTGTAATGGTTTTCGCCACTTCTGCAGATGACTACTTTCTGACCCGTAGGGCAGTTGTCAATCTGCGGCTAGCTCAGGGCGGAGTCCGCTTGGCAGCCACACTCAATCGAATATTCGAATGATCAACTCTGCCTTCAATCAGAGGATATTGATGAAATTCTGTCACAGTTTCAAGGACCTCACCATTGGAGGGATAGCCCCATATAATCATTTCATCGCAAGAATGTAAAAGCTATCATTAATTTCAATTTATTACAATTTATTTCAGAGAAGACTTCAAAGAGTTACCAATATAACTAGCATCATACATAACTAAAAAGGTTAAATTAGATGAAAAAATTGATTGTATGTTGTCTCTTCCCAAGATTGACATCCCATCCCAAGCATTCCACTCATAGATTCCACCGAGTTCAGTTTGCATCTTCGTGCCGTTGAAACTGAACCAACTTAGATCTCACCTCAGCAGGGATTCGGACAGGACGATATTTTTTGTCAAGCCAAACTGCTGTGGCGCTTGCCTCCAAAACAGGCTGGAGAGAGAGACGATTTAGAGCATTAACATCAGCCACTTGGAATGCTTGCCAACGAAAACTAGTATCCTTAATGAATAATAAAAAAGATTACATATTAGATACCTCTAGGCTAGGAATCTTGTAGATGAAATGTTCAAAGAAGAATCGAACAGCAGAAGTGTCGCTCACCCTCACCTTAACAACAAAGGTGTCTCCACTCTGTTTAAAGACAGGCATAAAAAGGTGCGATTTTCCAAAATCATATTGGCATAACAAATGGCAAGTGGTGAAGAAAATGCATAATACTTGAAATGCGCCATGACAATCATATCATACCCTTAGAGGTGTGAGAAAGTTGAGTGTCAGTTTCGATAAAGCCAATGCATCACCAGTTCGTGCCACATCATCTGCATTCACTCCTATCCTCTCCAAAAGCTCATGACGACCTGCTTATGTGTTGGAGGGAAGGAAACAAGATGATAATAATATGTATAAATTTATGTTAGAGTGTTTGACTTTTAGTGCTACAAAATATGTCAACTCTTCTTCTATAACTTTAACTTAGACAGTACAAAACCTCAACCTTTTCTGCTCGAACATGAGCTCACAAAGGATGCGCATTACAATAACCATTTCTTTCAATCGCTTACACGAAAATTAAAAACGATTGTTAATATCAACGTAATATAAATTTGCAAAGATATTAGAAAAGCAGGCTCACCATGTTGGCAATAACTTGCATAAACAGCATTATTCACAACACCATATTGATCTAACTCATAGTCTCTAACTTTCAGTTCAACTTCATGGAACCCTTGCATTCTGGAAACAGAAAAGGAAAGCATCAATATTTCCCGACTAAGGCATTACCAGATAAGCCACTGCCTACAAAACAAGTAACACAGTATGAAATGAACCAAGAAAAAAGGAGTTGATTGGTTTAAAAGACACTAACTCTGCCCCGAAGTTGTTTTGCATACTACTTTCAAATCATTTTCTCAAAAATACAGACTCTATGTTATCCGTAATTTTCTCCTAATTTCACTTGAACCCTGACTTAGCAACATGGACACATCGCCCCGCACACAAACGGCATGGTTCTGTTTTATGCAACTAACGATGTCGTTTTACGTTTTTCCAATCATGCAACTATTATCCACATCAGCTTCAATTTTGCCGGAAAGTGAAATCAAGAGAAACTTGCAAACAATGTATAGTATATGAATTTTTGTGTATCTGAAAGTTACTGTGAAAATCAAAACAAGTAGAATTCGCAGATATCAGACAGCAAAAACATAAGAGCATTGCAAAATACTAATCCAGTCTCCGATAAAATCAAGAATGGAGCAGACCATACAACAACATTGGTCATCAAGAATCTCAAATCAAAATTCCAATGAAGTCATAAGAGCCCATTAAAAGTTCAAATCTGAACAAATTGAAATCTCAAGGAAAAAAAAGAAAAAGATACAATTAAATTATAAGAAAAGAAATTGCGAGTACCCTTTTCCACCTTTGAAGTCAAACGGCAGAGCATTGCAGATCCTCACCCGTGAGTAGGATAATCCGACACGTGTCAGGCTTGTTTTCCGCCGGGGATCGGCCGGAAAATTTGCAGAGGGCCGCGAAAAGTGAGCGGCAGCGGAGTAGTCATGTGAGCGCGGGACGGGCACGTGTGTGCCGAGATTGGTTAAACAGTTTACCATTTCCGTAAGGTTTGATCAAACAAGTGAGAATTTTGTCGACTGACTCTCAGTGATTTAGCTTATACGGTAAACTAGAGAAAAAGTTTAGAAAGGGTGGAAAAAATTGCATTAAGCACGAGGGTATAAATAGAAAGCTTGGCAGTATTTTACCATAAAAGTCTTGGATAAAAAACTTATTTGAGGATAAAAGCTTGGCAGTATTTTACCATCAAACAGCTATCATTTTATTTTTCTCTTCATTTAAAAATAATTAAATTTTAAATTTAATCGATGCAAAATATGTTATATAATAATGATCTAACAGCCGACGGATATGTTATATCATATGGATGTTCTCCTACCTACCCTAGGGCACAGAGTGTGACCATCCTTCTAGGCCTAGTTTGGTAGAAAAAAATGAATAATGCAAGATGAGATAATAATCAAGATAATTTTTTTTGAATTAGCTAAATAATATATTTAGTCATTCTATTTGGTAGCTCAAAATAAAAAATCAAATATTTAATTTTTATGTTTGATAGCTTAAAATTGTATTACAACTAATGTGTAAAAGGACTTTTGCATCCTTCATAATCGCATGAATATATAGTTATTTATGGTTGATTAGGAATAATTATTCAATTATTTAATTATTGAACTATAGACCATTAATTAAGATAAATAATATACTGGTTATTTCACTTAATTAAGGATTAAATAAGCTAATTTCAAATTTATTAATTAGGTCATATTAAAATATTGTTTCATGCCGGAAACCACGACGTGTTGCCGGAAATTCAATTATCAAATGAAGAAAAATGAAAATCGAAGCCAATTTGGCTCAGAAATGGCTCGAAAAAATAAACCCACACACAATATGTCTTTCTTCTTGCATGTTAATCGAGTACGCCCAACCACACCACACACACCACATCGTTTCCGTTTACGAGGTCTATTAAGACTAGCTTGCAAATTGTACGAATTGGCTATAATTTTATAAAATGCATAATTTTTTTTTTTAGCGCACAACCTAGGAGATGCGCTCGCATGTGTGGTACGCGTGGTATGAAGTGGGTAAGCATGGTATGAATTCCGCCAATTCACACCACATATATCATACCTGCGCGCGTAGTGCGGTGGCCGGGTATTGTATGTGGCATGAATTGAAGGAATTCATACCATACATACCAAACATGTGCTCTATGTCGAATATCTTCTCCATTTCAATTCGTTTTCGTATGTTTTTTCATATAATTTAATTTTTTGGTTTGCCAATCGGAAAAAAAAATCCAATGACAATACAATAAAAAAACACATAATGATCAATTACAAGATTCACATCCAATACTACAAATACAAAGATTCCTGCAATATATCTAGAGCATGTGTAATGAAGCATATGTTGGTTGTGCATGAGTAGGAGCATCTTACTCTCAGTTGATAGCGAGACCTATCAATGGCAGCGACGGAAAAGTATTGTGTATGTCACCAGCCCGAATTCGTCGCCATTACCAGCCCGAATTTGTCGCCATCGCCAGACCGAATTTGTCACTGTGGCGAGAGAATGAGCAACCTAAATAGAGTGGATGTTACATTGTTCATCAGTGCCAAATGGTAGGGATATGTTTGCAGCATGTCACTATTGGTTGAGAGTGTGACATCCATAACCCAAAACATGCATCATTTTGCATATTTGCATATTTTATTGTCATTTGCCTAATACGTATTAAATGGGTATTATGATAGTAAATGATTACTAATAATAATATATATATATATTATATATATATATGAATTATATATTGGTAAAGTATTATATATATATATATATACAACGGAAATTATATAACTTAACTATTAAGAATAATAAATGATGGCTACACAAGTATTAGAAAGTTACTTTTAGGAGTTTAGTTACATGGCTTTCAATTCCAAATTGAAAGCCACAACAACCTATTAATATAGATATAAAATTATATGTATTACAAACCAATCAAGTTGGTAGCTTTGAGAAATATAAATATTGATCCTATGACAACTACTGTGTCGGCTACAACAAAATTAAGTTATAATCAATTATGTTTGGTTAATTTCAACCACACGTGTAGTGGTATTAAGTAGCTTAAGTATTTATGATATACACACACATACACGTCACATATACGTACACTTGGCTTTACACAACACAATTCTTAAAAAAGTTAGTCGGTGTAACTATATCATAAGTTAGTAAGTTAAGATTGGGGAGAGAGAGGAAAAAAAGGGATATCGAAAGAATCGAAAGAAATCATTTCGTTCTAAAACATTTAAACATTTACGTGTTATATATATATATATATATATATAGGGGAGCACTAGTGTCAAACTAGTGCTCCAGATCCTAACTAAGAACAAATACAAGCCA
>JAYDZE010324934.1:0-18233 GCA_034509125.1 Monilaria moniliformis | reverse complement strand
CCCCCCTCCCGCCCCCCCTAAATCCGCCACTGTATAATAGACATTTTAAACGTGACAAATATTAATAAACGTTATAGTCAGTAATAATAATAATAATTATTATTATTATTATTAATGTTAATGTTATTATTATTATATACAAATTTATAATCTTCATAACCAACGTAATTTTGCCGATATATAGTAGTTATATGTAAAAGTTGGAAAAGTAGGGTTTGCTGCTACCTAAATCAAAGTGATCCTAACGGTTAACTAAGCATTATTAGTCTTTGCTCTTCGTCGCAATGTTTCCAAATCCGGACCAGACATTGAACTGATCACTTGATTCGATTAATTCCTACCATCATCATCTTTTATATTATAATAACCACTTCCATGTCATTCTCCGGAAAAAGAATAGTATAAAAACAATAATTTTAAAATGTTAACTTCAAGTGAATTAATGATAATTATGTAATATTTCTATTTGATTTATTTCAATATTCTAAGAATCAATTAATCAAAGGCTTATTGTTCAGTATCAATAGATTGGTGCGGTACTTGGTTCAAGTGTTAGTACTCCTTCCATCCATAAAAAAGTACACCATAATTGTTTTATTTAGCGTCAACAAAAAATATACTACTTTTATTATTAGGATATGACTTCACACTCTACTTTATATCTCACCCTAACACAAATATCTATTATTTACAAAAAAAAAAAAAAAAACACACAAACATATACAGACACTTTTTTTACATAGTAAGACCCTTAGTAATATCCTTTATTTATTAAAACACACATTCACTGACATTCATCAACTAATTTCTTAAAACATGTATCGATCAAATATAATATACTTTTTTTATGAATTGAAGAGTATAACACAAGGAGGTTTAGGTTTAAATCCAATCAATTTACACGAATATTGATTAGAATTGATTTGTCGGGTTATCAATTTATCGAATTCGAACCAGTTCGCGGTTAATCGTTCGAACCAGTTCGCGGTTAATCGTTTGAGGTTAGGATGATTCAATTATGAAAAGTAAAAATAAAAATAAAAATACAAAGGATCAAAAATATGAATTATGGGTTCCTTCAACAACACCCTAGTGAATAAGGCCAGAATTTGGGCAAAAAAATTATTATCTTTCTTGTTGGGGACCCGTACTGCAAAAAGCAAATATTAGTCATTTCTTCTCACTGCTGTCTAGATGGCAAAATAAGTCTAGCCCGGCCAGCGGGCCCGAACCAAAAATTTTGTACTACAAAAGGTGTTCCGGGCATGGTTGGGAATCATTATTTCCAGCCCGATAGTTGGGCGAAAATTGGTCAGCCCTGATCTGACGAGAGTGCCTAGTATTAGGCCGGGCTAGACTGTTCGAATTTTGGCCCAATAGAACTATGTGGTCCTATCCGACCCAAATAAAATGCATTAGGCCCGTCACAAAAAAATTACATTATAAAATATATTTTTAGTCGGACTGGACTGTATAATTTAGGCAATGGTACTATGTGTACAGCCCGAGCCACATAATACCTTCAGCTTGACTGGTTCGGGCTCAACCAAACCCTTTTCAGTCAATTAAATATAAGTGAGCCACATAATACTGTCAGCTTGGCTGGTTCGGGCTCGGCCAACCCTTTTTCAGTTCTATTTATAACGCCTAATAATAATTTTATCGAAGATCTTATACTTGGATAAGTGTATTTACCTCTTGTTATACTTGCAAGTCAAAGTATTTGTTTAATGTGGTTGTTTATTTTTTTTCATTCTTCCGATATTCTCACCCTCATTATTTGGTGAAGTGGACTTTTAAAATATCCAAATTCATATAGTAAAAATAAATTAAAAGTATCTACATAGTAATATAAAAAACATAAATAAAAAAAAGAAGCTACACTTACAATTTTACCTTTGGTGGTGAATTTAAATTTTAAAATTATCATTCACGATTAGGACTTTTGATTCTGAATTTGAATTTTAAAGCTATAATTCAGAATCAGGAACACTTTTGATTGTGAATATTGAATGGTTAAAGATAATTCAGAATTTAGCTATGACTAGGTTGTTAATTACCGTTATCTTTTTATAATTCACAATCAAATGTTGGATTGTGAATTGTGTGATTTTAGCTTATATTCGCGACTTATCAATATTCAAGTTGTGAATCTATCGCGAATTTAAAGTTGGGCTTGAATTTGAGAACATTAACGAAAACATTACAAATCACCGCAACTCGTAGTCATTTATGATAAAACAATCTTCTTCTGCTCAAACCACTGAAATTCATCACCAAAGGTGAAGTTTTGGCAAAAGAAAAAGTAGATAATAAAGATAATTATGTAATTTGATTAAATTCTGTCGTTTTTTTATTTTTGTGGATATTTTTATCTTTATTATAAGAAAATGTCAAGTTTTAATATATTGAGTCTTATTTGATACTTAGGTAAGAGTTTTTGGCATTAGCTTCTTTCTTCATCAATGGCAACAAGAAGCAAAATAGAGGGAAAATTAAATTGATGAGATCACTGATACTTAATTTGCCCAGAACTTCAGCAATGTTTTTAGAGTTTACAGCTTTCGTCAAACTATCCCCTCGATATGCTTCGTTCGGTCATGCTGAATCGGGTTCTCAGATATACTGATTCTAGCTTTAATGTCACAGAATATCTGACAATTATTTAAAGGTAGAAAACCAATCTCGGACAATAGTTTTTCACTCTTCTGAACTGTGCTTCAGCACTTGAGAGAGCAACCACATTCTGCCTCTTGCTCTTCCAAATGACTAATTTACCCCCAACGAAGGTAAAATATCCAGTTGTAGATATTTTATCCACTAGGTTGCCGGCCCAATATGCATCTGTAAAGTCATGTATCTTTAGATGCCTTTTTTTAAACAATACTCCATGTCCAAATGTTTCATTCAAGTATCTCACAATCAGAATCGCAACTTCAAGATGATCAGCATGTGATCGATGCATGAATTGATTTACTACTCCGACTGCATATGCTATATCAGGCCTTGTGTGGGAAAGATTATTCAGCTTCATATTGTAAGTAATCAGGATGAGCTTTCAAAGCCACGTGAGAAACATGAGTGAGGGTCACATTCAACGTTGTTCACTTCCATGAATCTTATCATTTAATTTCTTACATTCATTTACCAACCTATCTTTATTATAAAGCCATAAATATATGTATTTTGTAGAGAATCTCATACTTGAATATTAAATACCATTTTTAACTATTAGAAATTGAGTTTATAACTGTCTACAAGTTGAATCCAACACTTCTATCTTGTTCTTTCCTTTATCATTTATTTTCATCCACACCGACTTGGTCATTTTTTTGCCATAAAAATTGTACTTCTTTTTATCGAAGTGACTATTTTCGCACCTTTTCTTTGTCGTGATTAGTTAAATTTTCTCCATATAAAACTAAATAACAAATTAAAAAAATACATTGTTGTATGATACATTCAATAAATTCAAATTTACACGAAGAATGTTTAACGTCAGAAGTTGCACAATATCCATGTTTTTGTGCACCGTCATTGAATACCAAAATGTATTTTGTACCAACATGGTTGGTCCCGACATTCCGAGTTGTATTTTGTATCCACGTTGCTACTTCTACCTTCCACCAGATTAATTGCAAATAATCACCAACGTGTGTTTGGACCACCAACCTAGTCGTACAATGTGTGCCATTGAAATTTTCCTCAACAAATAAAAAACTAGGCTACTATGTATAAATCAAATGGAACCACCACATGGATGATATTACTAAATATTAGGTAGAGTAATTATTTTCGTTTTTATTTATAATGTAACGAAAGGAGCATGTGGATGTTTTGGCTAAGTTTATTAAACATGCTCAATTTTCAATATTTTTCATTAAAATGTTTGGAACTTACGTATTCTCTATAATGACTTCCAATTTTGCGAAAGTTTGATTTATGTTTCGCTTGAAATAGCCTGAGGACGGAACAATAAATCAACTCGACGAATTCTTAGATGAATTATAGTTTAAAGGTGAATTTTTTTGGAGTTAATTATATTTTCTTTTTCAGATGTAGTGTTATTCATAAAACGTTCTCAACAAATAAGACATGATGAAATTAGAAAGGTATATATTGGAACATACTATCTCCATTACAATAAACATGACTCATTTATTTTAAATACGAGTATTTAGGAAAGTCAAATTATGATGTACGGATGTGTGAATAATAAATATTACTAAAAATTGTTCTAAAAAGAAAATAGATCAAGATATTTGTGACGTGGTATAAAGGAAAACATGTCATGAGGTGGAGAAAATAATAAAGTTAATTTTGTAAATTAATTCTTTTTTGTAAGATCATGAAAAAATAAGATAAGATTCTTGAACTTACTTTATTTGAAGTTTATAATAATTGAAATTTAATTTTAACTTTTATAAGCGGTTTAAAATCGTACTTTATCAAAACTATAATATTTTTTCTTCCCCTCACTCGAATTTTAATTTATTCCGGTTTCAGGAAATGATAATAATATACAACGTCAATTTTCTGTCTTTTGAGTAATTTTTATTTTAAATATTTTTAAAGCCTACCGTGGGACCATGTGAAGCACGCGAAAAGCTGAGGCGTAGAACGAGCGTCGTCGTTTAGGCACACGCCCTTTCTTAATCACCACGCTTTTTTCATCCAGCATTGTATGCTTGCCGCATGCCATAACCTCTCCTTTTTTGTGACATGTACAATTCCACAACACCTCTCTCTCTCTCATTTTCCAAATAGACTATGTTTTTGCCTAATTTCTCATAATCTTTCTAGACTTGCTCGTTTTGAATAAATTTGAACGTGTTCATAATAATCATGTAGGAGTATAAAATTTAATTGCCACGTGATTTGTATGAATTAAAATTCCTTCTTTCTTAGAAAATAATTTGAATTCCAATACTTCATTGTATCTACCATGTGACCATAATTATTTAATAGGACGTCCAACTATATGCTAGAATTGAATTTTTTTAAATATATCAAAATTAATAATATTTAATTATAACTTATAATTATAGCTAAACTAAAGAAAAATTTATCTAGGTGGCTTATTTTTCCTAGGCACCCCAACTATTAAAATTGATCTGAATTTACTCACAAGTAATTTAAATGATAATGGATGCAAAATTCAAATAGGAAGGCGCTAAAGATACTTCCTGATTCTTGAAGGAATAGGAAAATTAATTAGAAATTAGTATATATATATAGATAGCGACGAGTCCTTTGTTCTACGACACTGGGTCTTCTCACGCCTCAAACTTCGGAATCTTCTGCAATCTCAATCTTCTCTCTCTCAACAAAAATCCCTCTCTCCGAGCAACCAATACCGCCGTTTTCTCTCTCTACCCTCTACATCTCCTCCCCAAATCGCCGTCTTTTCTCGAGATGGCGTCGATCGGGATCCACACCGCCGGAAAACTAATGAGCGGCCGCCCTTCTTTTCTTCCCGCAAACAAACGTAATCAGTTTTTCCCCACAAACCCACTTCTGCCAACGAAGAAATCCCCACGACAATTTCCGTCCGCATTGATCGCACAATCTCATCTAACAGTTCACCCAGGTCATTACGAAAGTGAAGAATCGATGGAAACGGCTCCCGATTCGCGCATCAAAAGCGACGATCCTATGGGAAAAATCGATTCGTGGGTACAGGATTCCGTGCCCGACATTGTTAAGAACCTAAAAAAGGCGCCGTTGCTAGTGCAAATTTTTTCCGGATTCGATGGGGGAATCCAGATTCAGACGGAGAAGGCCGTCTTGGAGGAATGGCCGGCGGCGAGAGAGGAATGGCGGAGCGGGGAATCGAAGTCGCCGGATGGATTGATTTTTGTGGAGGAGTTAGAGAGAGAAAGTGAAGGGAATCAGGAATTGGGGGAGGGGGTGACGAGGGCATGGGGTATAGTCGTGCAGGGGAAGGGGGCGGAGTGTGGGCCCGCTTGCTATTTGCTCAAGACTGATCGGGTGTGTGCTGGTCTAGGGTTAGGGTTCTGCACCCACTTCTGCTTGATGAAGGTGAAAAATTTTAGGGATTCTGCGCTGGACCAGTTCAAGGATTCTTGGCTGCTGCAGTGAATTGATTTGGACAAAGTAACAATGATTTTTTTTTCTTCGTAGATTGTTAGAGTAATTGGCTGTATCCAAATTTATTGCGGAAACAGGATTCTTGATTCAATTTCGGTTCTGAACAAGACGTAAATATTTTGGAAAAAATATATATTGCATATGTAGTAGGTTGGCTAGATTAATATGCTGATTTGTGTGCCTTGTCCCATCTCACTGAAGGGAATTGGGATCTGAAACTTGATCTCTCTTGTATTAGAATATGACGACATCAATTCTGTTTAGTGTTTTTCGTGTTCCTTTGAACTGATGTCTCAGTTTATTTATTTATTTGGATAATACAGTTGTGGTTGTCAGATTAACAATAGTGGTGCATTGGCTTTGAATTTAATAAAATAATAATAATTATCATTATTATTATTATTATTATTATTATAAAATACGGCTATTGGTGCATTGGCTTTGAATTGAATATCCGTCTATCTGTTATCATGGATGTTTCGTTCAAGAAAGGGTCTTGATAGACGTGTTTGGGAAGTCAAAAAAGGTTTGCTATCTTTCTATCCTTGTAATTTAATTGGTGGACGGAATTCATGCGATGTCGATTTTGACGCTAAAAAAGATTTCTTAGTTGTGTCACAAATCACAATCAAACTAATTATTATTTTCTGCTAATATTGTTTCGAAACATTATACAATTGCTCATTTTTTTGTTTAGATACGATGACGGTGAATATTTGGTTTTCGAATCTTTTTTTTTTTGTCTAAATTGGAACTAATAAAAAAAATTGATTTTTTTTTTTAAAATTGAAACCGAACATAATCGAATTATCCTAAAAAACCAAAACGAATCAAAAAATCAAAATTTGCCAAAAATCTAAGTCGAACCATACCAAAATCCAAAAGAAACCGAACCAAAATTTAAATTTCAGTTTGATTTGGCTCGGATATTTTGTTCACTCCTAATGTTGATTGTTTTGTATAATCTTTATAATTCATTTCTACCAAAAGTGATGCTATTTAGTTATATTGTCGTCATTCATAGTATGATCACGATAAAAAACATATTTAAATAAAATGATTTTAAAATTGTACCCTTTAAAAATCAAAATGCTTAATCTCGCAAATTACTCCATAATCTCTTTTTCATCCCACAAATCCCTTTATCTCTAATCTATTCCCCATGAATACCAATCTCTCATTTCTTTTATTTGCTACACTGCTAGAAATACTACTCATACAATTTTAGGAGCCAAAAATTCCAAACATTCTTATAGTCTAGATCATGATAGAGTCAACTAGATGAGCAAAAATGATTGAGATATTGGGTGAGTGCTCTGATATCAAAAGTGATATTTCAAATGAATTTCCATAGCAAGATCGAGAAGATTCACATGAATAACAATAGCAAAATTAACATAATTGATGTGGAATTTTGCGGTAAAATGAAGAAGATACACTTCAAGTTCTACGGAAAAATAAAGAAAAGAAGAAAGAAAAATCACACGAGATTGATATGCAAGCAATTAATGACGTGATGTAGAATGATCTTCAATCCATAATGAAATATCAAAGTAAGGAATGTATCTTTGCAGCACATCAAGAGTAGGCAAAGCATAAAGGTTTCAGTGTATCAACTACAAACATACAAAATGACAAGTATCTCATGACCTTGTGTCAAAGGAAGCTAAAGGCCAAATGTTAAGAAGTATGCTAAGAGAAAGAATTGTCCTGGCCGTGTTAGCGCAATAAAATGCAGATGACGATTGTTGGAAAGTGTCGATAATATGCAATATTCATAATCATAATTTGGAGCCGCACGTGTCTATTATGACGCATGCTCATAGGCACTTGTCAAACTACATGAGGAGGCAACAAGAAACATGATGCGTTTCGGGATACAAATATGTGGGAATGTAAAGTGCTTTCACGGTGGCCATCTCATTTTGAGAGCATCGTTGAAAAATTGCAGGAATTTGATTGATCAGAGAATATAGTTAAGACTTGGCGAAGATGACGCAACTGGCATTCATAAATGTTTAAGAGGTTGCAACAACAAGATGTGAATTTTTTCATTTGATGTGGACTCATCCTTGTAGCCAAGCTACATATGATAAATCTCATGACATTATGAGCTTTGACACTACATACCTTGTGAATCAGTACAACATGCCGTTTACAACTGTAGTTGTGATTAATGATCACAATCAATCAATTTTACTTGGATGTGCTCTATTAAAAAACAAGCATGTTGAATCATTCAAGTGATTTCTTACCAATTGGTTGGATGCAATGGGCAGTATTCAGCTGATGACAATTTTGACTAATCAATGTGAAAGCATTAGAATTGCTTTGAGATAATTCATGCTCGACAACATCCATCATTTTTGTTTATAGCATATTCTTTCTAAAGGAGTTGCTGACATTGATATGATCTGGTCTGGTTTAAATTCATTGTTATACAATAGTCTAAGTGTGGATGAGTTTAAAGTTAGATAGAATGAATTTTCAACTGAACATGACTTACATAATAACGAATGGTTAGGGCCTTGAGGGATCTATATGCTGGAATCATATATTTTGGGTGAGCATAGTGTCTGCTCAAAAAAATGAGTCAATACATGTTTACTTTGATGACTATATTACATTGAGAAGTACTTTGAGGACCTTCATGGAGCAATATGAAATTTCTATCAATGACAGGATTCAGAATGAGCTAAAAGCATAATATGCTTCGAACTATAAACACATTCAGTGAGTCTTAGAATTTAGTTTGCCCGAACCACTTGCAATGGTATACACTAACAATTTTATGTTGTTATTTCATAAACAAGTAAAACTAGTTTAGAACTGCAACGTCAATTAGATGGCAAACTTTGATAGTTCGCGATAGAGGTACGAAATTTCATAAAGAGACAATTTGAGCAATGGTCCCATAAAGAATTCAATTTCATCAACGAGTATTGTCCAGTTAGATAATATATATCTCGAAATTGTCAAAAATTTGAGTGCAAGTAAGGAACTTTTGTACTTTCTAATCTCATTTCCATTTTTATCATTCTCGTTCGTGAAGATCCATTTCACTTCTATCACATTGTGATCCTTTGATCGATCAATTGATTGCCAAATAGCATTTCTTAATAACTGGTTGAGCTCTTTATGCTTGAAATTTGTCTAGTTGACATCGTTGAGAGCTTCCAAAATGTTATTCGGTTCTATCCCCGAATAGTACTTCTGAGAAGTGTTGGTTTATTGATGTTGATTTATTCAACGTAGCGTACAGTGTCAGTAGTTGTTCTCCACGTCCTAAATCTTACATTGGGATCTCCAAGTATTTGCTCTTGAGGACGATCTTCGATCCATCTTTGATATCTTCCAATTTCAGCAATAGTGAGAGGAGTATTAGATATTAGTCCCTCATCAGCATCTTGATTTGCATCAGTATGAGTGTTTTCTGATGTCAATCTTTGACCATTAGTACTTGAAGCTTTTTCATTACCACAAATAATAACAACTTGTGGATATTTTTCTCCGTTTGTTTAAGCTGGAGTTGTTTCTCCTTGATCTACGATCTATTCTTGAGATTTTGTCTCTTGGGAAATTTCCATTGTTTCAGTATCTTTACCTTGTTGATTTTGACTTTCATCTACTTTATCTTCTTCACTGGGTACCTATATAAGTACTTCATTTCTAATGCTGAGGGGTCTCAGCGGTTGCTAAGAAGTTGATGGGGTATCTATTTATTGTTGTTCCCTATACTCAATAGATGACTCATCAAAATAGCATGAATTTTTACTCCCACAACACCATTTAGCTTGTTAAAAATACGATAGGCTTTGCTATATTCAATAATCTGTGAGTAACCAATGAATTGTTTTTTATTAGTCTTGCTATCAAATGTTTCTAACATATGCTTATCGTTGTTGTAGATGTAACACAAACTACCAAAAAAATGAAAATGAGAAATAGAATGCTTCATGTTATTCCACAATTCGTATGGTGTTTTCCTATGTCATTGAGATAAGAATGATTGGTTCTGGGCATAGCATGCTATGTTGATTGCTTCAACCTAGAACTTTGGTAGTAGTTGTGAACAAGCCACCATTGTCTGTGCTGCTTCTTTGAGGGTTCCGTTTCTTTGTTCATCAACTCCATTTTGTTAAGGTCAGACATTCATTTTTCCTCGCAGTATTTTCGGATGACAGAATATAGGAATTCAATTCCTCGGTCCGATCCAATACTGATGATGTTGGTCTGCTTCTCATTATTGATCATATTCAATAGTACATGCAGTTTCTCTAATGCTTCGTTTTTTTTCTATATGAGTATATTTTTTATCGTTATAACTAACTAGAATAACTGGTCCGAAAAGATCCATGTGCAATAGTTGTAAGACTCGATAAGTAGATGAAGTAGGTTTGCTCTAGAATAGTGCTTAAGTGTATTTTCTCTTTTGGCATAGTCCACACACTTGATCTTTGTGTGTACCTACACTTGGTAGTTTGTTGACTAGTGGATGTTTTGCCAGTTTGTTGATGGACTTGAAGTTCAAATGGCTCATCCTTAGGTGCCATAGACAATTGACTTCATGAAGAATTTTGAGATGAAGCATGTGTTCGACATTCTTCTCACTAAATCGCATAGAGATTGTCTCTCCATTTTCCTCTTAGCACAACCTTTGTTGACCCATCTTTTACTGTAAAGCCACTTAATTTAAACTTAACATTGAAACAATTTTTTAGAAATTGGCGCATAGATAGTAGATTGTGTTTAAGACCAGAAACATAATTGTCATTCAGAATCTTAGGGAACCTAATTGACAGAGTATTGAAGTCTTTGGTGATTTCTACGAAATTGTCACCAAACTACACTTTTCCCCCCTTCCCATTCCATGTATTCTGAAAAATACTTTTTACATCTTGTCATGTGCCCCGATCATCTACTATTGATTAGCCATAGATGTTTTTCGACTGGAGTATCATTCTTCTTCTTACGGTTGATCAACGCAACCACTGATTCATTTAGCCGTTGTCAATAGCCACCATGTAACCGTCTTCGTAGTTTTCCACTGGGAAACGAGGAAGGGCTACAAACCTACTAGGATTCAATTATATCAGAATGCTATACAGTGTGAGATTGCAGAGAAAAGGTTTTCAGATATATTCAGGTGAACCGTGTCACAGAAATAAGCTTCACATCTCTTCTGTGGCTCCAGGCTTCAGTACTTCTCTTCATGTGTTGACGAGAGTACACATTTTCTTACTGCTGAACCACAGTACTTCTCTTCATATGCTGATGACAGTATGCATATTCTTAATGCTGATTTTCTGCTACTGAACTATACTTCTTAGAAAAATTCTCACTAACATATAAGCAACACTTCGTTTACACAGTAGGCAATCATCGAGATTTTGATATCTAATCCAAAGTTAACTTTATTTAGGAATTTTCCCAACATTACAAAACTTGAAAACTATATTAAACTATGATAATTTGTTGGGATTTATTAGAATTAATTGATAGATATGAAATTTACATTTTAAGTATATGAATTTAGTGTATTTATTAGTTCATTTTCAAGTTAAGATAAGTCAACTATTAATGCCTAAAATTCACCACTTGAAACGTGGAAATATGTGGGTAAGTCTTGCTATCCCAAATTGGAAACTTAAAGAAATTTCAACCTATTTATAAGTTGATTCTTACCACAAGGGAATAAATCAAGTGTGCCCTCTATGGTGGACCACTAGTGGACTTTTTTATTTTTTATTTTTTTATGTTAGCCATTTTATGGCTAGCAAGTTCCGATGAGGATGGTGCTTCACACCATTCGAGTCCGAGTCCCATGTGCACAGGCACATTGCACTTGTCATCCCATGTGCACGTGCACACCACTCTTGTCGCAATGGGTGTTTTGAAGGTGTACTTTGCCCTTCGCACGTGCACATTGTCGCGAGGAGCTATGATTAGCTAAAACTTTTCGTGACTACCGGCTTGAGTGCTATTCAATGATTCGGTCCATGTGGTAGTGCCATCCGACGTCACGGACTACGTGACTTAGTGGTTTGGCATTGAACTGTTCGGGTACGAGCTCTACAAGATGGCTAGAGCGTATGGTTCACACAAGCAAGGTCGACACGGCGTGGTGGTTGGACACGTGCCTCACGATATGGTGGTAGTTGGCGTGTGTCGGAACACATGGCGCGACAATTAGGCTATGTGGTAGACGCAGAGACATGGGCATGGATAGAGGCACCATTTAAGGCTGGCAGTTGGTCTGTAGGTGTCTCTTCGGGCCAGTAGTTGGGCCTTAGCACATGTTCACAAATAGCCTCATGTGAACTATAAATAAAACCCTCTCCCCCAAAATTGACAGAATCATTCATTCAAACACAGCTTTGATATACGCTTATACCAACATTGTATGATCATATTAGTCGAGTTGTAGGACCAAGTACTAAGTCCTGAGTATCGAGTAATTCACCGGAACATCGAGTTGTATTGTACAATGTCTCAACTTCACCCAAACCGTTGTAACTGGAGATGAATTGCAGCAATCTACAAGCACAATACAGCGGTGCAATCTTTTCTTACGAAGATATTATCCAACAATAGCCTTGGTTCATCCTACTCCTTCTACTTTATCTTTTTTATTTCAATTTTCTAATTACTTTATTCTATGATTTCTAGTTAGAATCTGTCAAACAAAATTAGTATTTACTTATAGCAGATATACCGTGCGTCCAAATGCATCTAAGTATACCACATCAATTTTTAGGTGGTGTGGAAAAAGAGTCAGAGATTAAACTCAAATCGCTCATTTTGAAGTGGTGTGGAAAAAGAGTTAGTGATTAAACTCAAATTGCTAGTAAATAAAATTAAGAAATATCATTAGTGTATGAGTGGAGTGGAGGAGCAATATTAGAATTACACTTATTTACACCTTTGAAGTAATGTATTACAAAAATGTAATGGCCCCAAAATAATAGGGTGGAAGGACGAAGCTGCAAATTCGCGGCAAAGCCGCCTTTGGTCCCTACTCCAACTAAACCCCTCCATTCCATTTGAATTTAAAAATCTGAATCCACCAGAAAGGCAAAAACAAATAAAAATAAAAATCGCATTTAAACAAATAAATCCAAGCGCTTCTTTTTTATTTTTTCTCTCTTTCTCAGCGCGCTCCTTCTGCAATTCAAATCCAATACACATCCCTCACTCTCAACTCTCTTGGAGAGAGAGAGAGAGAAGAGATACAGTCCTAACCCTGTTGACTAATTTTCAAATTTCGCCATTGACATACCTTAATCAAGAAACCTTCAATCTACCTGCCTTCTTTTTTCTCTCGTTCCCTTTTTCAATTATGCAATTGTTTCCCTTGTCCGACTGATTAAAGCAGAAAGTTTTCAGTTTGAATTTGAGGTTTTGCTCAGAAAAGAGCGACTATCAATTTCTTGAAATTAAATTGACGGATCTTTCCCTAAAAAATTCAGCATTTCATGGATGGTGAGGGTTCGGTTCAGAATCAGTCTCCAATACGGCACAGATCTGAATCAAAGGTTGGATTTTTTGAACTACATTCGGTTTCTTTATATGCGAAATTGATAGTTATTGTAATCGAGGTTTTGATTTGGTTGGAACAGAAAAGGGGTAGTATGGAAATTCAAGAAACGTCCGAAACTTCTCAAAAGAGAGTGAAAATGCGCGATCTTGAATCAGTTTTTCGCGCCGAAGGTACTTGTGCTGCTTAATCTTCCTGAGCTAATTTTACTGTTTTATTTGGACTTTGATATTGTATATATTGTTTAAAGATTTAGTTTATACATTTGCTATACGAATTGTGACCTTCAAAAGTAGCTTATAAGTCTCGGATATAAAAGTTTTGAATTGAAAAATTTTCATTCATTTCTGCAGAATGTGTTACAGAATGGGAGATCTATTATGTTTTATTATTTAATTTGATATTAGAATACATAATCATATCCCCTATTTAATTGTTCTCTTTTTCCCCTCTATTTTTGTTTGTTTTGATTTACGTAAACAGCTTGTTTCATTCTTTTCTTGTATATACAATTATGCATCTGGCATCTATTGAACTCTTTGCGATATGTTAGATTAAATGAAAACTAATAATACATGAAAATGATTGAACTCAAACAGGAAGAGGAGGAAACGATTCAGCAATTCTGGATTCAAGAGTGCTTGATCTGAATGTTCATGTTGGTTCCACCAGTTGCGTGGTTGGTGATGAGGATCCAGCATTTGTTGATGAATCAAACAACTTCCCCGCATCTGAGAAGGAAGACGTGCAACACAACGATGGCCTAACTAAGGCTAGAGGGTTCGACTTGGACCTAAATGCTGCAGATGTTTCGAGTTCTATCAATGAGTCCATGTATCCTTGTAAAATGCACGAGCATTTGAGGTCTAGAGATGACTCTGATTGTGTTAGTTCAGTAGGCCCGTTGGATACAAAGGATCCGATGAGAGTCTGGAAGGGCTTGAAACAAAATAATTACTTGTCTACACCTTATGGAGCTCCACCTGTCCCCATGCCAAAGGTGCGTGGGAGGAAGAAATCTAGCAGTGATGTAATGAAGAAGAAAATTGAACTTGCAAAGAAAGAACAGGTTGATAGATTTGCAAGAGTAGCTGCTCCAAGTGGTTTGCTTAATGGGCTTAATCCCGGTATTATTAACCATGTGAGAAATAGTAAACAGGTTCACTCTATTATAGAGGCCTTAGTGAAATCAAAAAAAGATGAAAGTCTACTTTCAGGAAGCACGAAACGTTATCAAATCAAGACTGGTGCACACGAACTCTCTGAAAGAAGGGAAGCTATAAATGTGTGTGGTTCGGGAGACCAGATGTCTGGGCTTGGTTATGCAGATGCTTTACTAGGGAGAAGGCAGATGGGTGATTATGCTTTCTTCTCAAAATCAGTATATCCAAATACGGAGATCACAAGAGGCGATGGTGGCTCACGTATGGGGTACACAAGGGCTTATCCTAGAGTGACTTCACGTTGTGTAAAGGAGAATGAAGATGAGAGAATGCCACTAAAACTACTTTCATCTGTAGTAGTTGGCACAGAGAATGCCAGCTGCTTGTCAAGTGATGAATCGGCAAACATTGGCAGTGTTACTTCACTTTCTCTGAAAGGTTGTTGACTTAAATTCTTATTTTGATTCTATGGTTTGAGACATGGTAGTTTCCAGGTTCAAGAAGGTGATGCTTTTAGCACGAGCTTACATCACACTTCAGTCTTAGCTAGTTAAACATCTCAACTTTTTCCTATGAATAGTACAGATTATCTTATTTCTTACTATTCTAAGATAACGCAGAATGCTCTATAGCTGATGTGGATTTTGTTTCGCTTTCAGCTGCTAATATAGCTTCACAATGGTTGGAACTTCTACATCAAGATATAAGAGGGCGTCTTGCAGGCAGGCTTTCGTATTTTCAATAATATAAAGTTTCATATTGGCGGTTTAGGCATTAGATATATTTTCTGATAGAGATTGGTCTCTACATGCAGCACTAAGACGCAGTAAAAAAAGAGTTCGTGCAGTTATTACCACAGAATTACCCCTCCTGATATCCAGAGAGTTTTCGTCTAACTTAGAGAATAATTTACAAATGATAACTTCTACTACTAGCCATTTTGACCAAGCAACTGCTGATGCTCACTCTGTTAGATGGAGCACTCTCTTTGGACAAATGGATGAAGCACTTTCGGAAGAAGAAGGCCATCTGGTGAGATTTCTTAGCATTTACTCGAAGAATCATGCATAGGTTGCATCTCTTGCATACATGTCTGGGATATGTACTTACAACTGCTTTCAGGCATTACAACTCGCTTGCCTATCTTGTTCAAACAATTGTCTATTTTTTTTCCTGTGATTTGACATATTTGTCGTCTGTCTCATTGGCTGTGCATTTGAACATTGTCTAGTTATCGTGGATTCCTTCTGTGGACTTATGCAATCAGCATTTGGTGAATTTATGCTTCTTTTCCTCCTAATTTTGAAGTCCTTCGATTTATTGGTGCATTTCTTCTTTTTTCTTGCTTTCTTTTATTCGGACATTTTAAACTGTTTGATAGACTATTTGGCCACCTCTAAATGATCAAGCATGTATGTGAAATATCTCTGAATCATTGCTTTATTTTCCTTGGATTGGTTGTGCCAACCTGGTGTTCTACATGGCTTTTGATCATATCATCTGTAAAGTTGCTATGTTCTGTCCTCGTCAAAAGAGTAACATCTGATCACTCTCATCAAATATTATCAGGAGAATTGGCTTAACCAAGTGAAGGAAATGCAGTCACATTGTGAAATTGGTCTCAACACAAATGGTTTGCATCACCCTTCAGAGCAGGCAGTTCCTCCCGGATACGACAGCAGGTAAATTTCAACAATCTTATATTTACATGTAATATATTGTATTTTGATCTGCAAAATAGGTAGCTCAAGCATGATAACATGTTTCTTCTAATATCTTACCACTCAATTACTATGAACAATTTCTTCTAATTGGAGTCCTCTTTTGTTTATGACACCATTTTTTTGTGATTCTGTATTGTGCAGCTGTTATATTCTCGTTTTCTGATCCATGTAAGTTCATATGTAATGCGTATATAGACATACTATAGTAACATAAACCACAACAAAAGAATATAAGTCAAAATCAAATAAGGATGTTCTCACTTTAATCCTCGAGATTCCCTACATTGATCCTACTGAACTTTATCTGCGTACTGAGTTGGTCGAATGCATTAAAAAACTAGCAGCTTCACACGAGAAAGAATATTTGTCTTATTGGCATTGATATCTTTCTTGTTAGTTGTTATATAAAGCCAGAAGCAGTTTTTTGCTAAACTCTTGAAAATGCAGGTCAGGAGCAGCAGAAGATTCGGACAAGGATTTAGCTGTAAGGGCTGCTGCTGCTTCGATATATTCGACATGCAACTTCTTGTTGTCAAGGGAAAACTTACCTTGTTGCTAATTATCTTGAGCTATCTAACTGCCATTGATATTCTTGACTGGACTTGGATGAATATGCAGTCCTGCTGAATTTCTTTTAGTATTACCAATATACACTAATCTTTCATTTTAACTTTTTTGTTTATCATGTCATGTTTACAAGGATTGTCAAAATGAGGTTTTAACATTTCCCAACAGTTGGAGACTTGAGGATTAGGGGTTTTCTGTTTGTGGGTTGTGACAGTCATAGTAAACAAAGCAAATAAAGTTGATTTCTCAGTTTGAAAAAATAAGTAAAACGAAGTCAAACTAACAGGAGATGAAATCAATGATTTTGCGCTTATCTGGATAGCTTAAACATGATTTGGTTTTGTTATGAACAAATATTATTTTCTACTTATGTTGAATTATTTTTTGAAAAATTTATTGCCATAATTTACTACTTGATGTAAAATAGTGTAATGAGATAAAAGTAATGTTGGATTGTAACATTCGTCTTGATATGTAATGGAAGTAAAAGTTGTACACACAATAATTTCACTAAGTTATAAAAACTATTTTTTTCAGAAACTAAGTTATAAAAACTAAGGAGTGCTTTATAGCTAAAGTAATTTTTGGGAAAACAAATGTTATACAATACAAAAGGATAATGGTGATTCAATCTTTATGCAAACATTATGTTAAATTTTTTTACAGATTGTATCTGATACCTCAACAGTCCGATACTAAATTAAAAAGAGTGGCCAAGGTTATGAGCTATTAATATTTATAGCAATGCATTTGGTGAGTAGTGACATCCACCTCCCATCCAAATAGCTCTTATCATGCAAACAACTCTCGAATTAGGGGTGTTCACAGTTCCGAAACCGCCGGTTCCGGTTCCGACAGTATCGGAACCGTAACCGAACCGCTAAGGAAATTGCCGGTTTTGGTTCCGAACCACCGGTTACTGGCCGGTTTTCGGCGGCTTCGGTTCCGGTTTCCAGTTTTGCCGGGTTTTTTTTTTTTAAATATAAATTCAAGTTGATTGAAATAGGAACTCGAATACGAGTATAAGTAAATCAATAATTAACAAATTACAGTCTACAGACTACAATAATGATTAATGAATAAGAGAAATTATATAACTGCACTTCTAATTATCTTAAATTTTAAGATAAT
>JAYDZE010324823.1:3732-18236 GCA_034509125.1 Monilaria moniliformis | reverse complement strand
TTTCATTTATCAAATTAATGCATTCAATCAAGCATTCATCCAACATCTTTGGCAGAATAAAAATTTCGAAATTTCTTATTAAAGATGCCTTAAAATTTCCGAAATTTCTCCACATTAATACAATCAAGTCGATCCAACATGTAGTGGCTTTGATACCACTTGTTACAATGCATTAAACATGTTACATACGAACGGTACTAAAGCAAAAGTAAACTCGAATTCATATTCGCTGATTCGACGTAGGGTTGATCATATTACAAGTGATAAAGTTACAGGGACGTATTTGCAAGAGTAAATACACATCAATTTCCATTTTTGCATGCAACGTTTGAGATTGCATGCGTATAGACAGTGCATTTTCTTTATCACACATATATCACTATTATATATTACTCTCATATTAAAAACAAAAAATACGAAAGCGAAGCAAAGTAAGATCAAATTATCACGTTACAGAACTACGGTTTTCATGAGACCAAAAAGACAGGAACTTGCCTAGACTTTAGAAACATATCAAGCTGTGTCATCTACTCTACTCAAACCCACATTAATTTTTGATATATGTCCTTACCTAAATTTTGGGACCACATACTTATCCATCCTCTTAATTTAGGGCTAATAATAATAATAATAATAATAATAATAATAATAATAATAATAAATATGACGAAAAAGAATGAAAAATAACAATGAATAAATGGAGCAGACAATTTCAACGAAGACTACTATGCCATGTCTATCCCACCACGTGCTCCCTTTATTTTTATTACTATCTAAAAACTCCATGTTTTTGCACCTTCATGTCATTACAACTTCTAATTTCAAATGTGAAGCAAGATAAATCAAAGATCTCACGCTCGGCGCTCTACTCACTCATAAATTGCATCACTAGTTCTAACCGAAAACCGAGTTGAGATACTGATCACTCCACCAATTAGGCCATCATAATAAAAAATAACATAATATAGAATAATATTAAGTTGATGGGATATATATGCTACCTATTCCTACTTTAATTGATTTTTTTTGCTTTGATATTGTAGTATAGTTTACTAGATTGTTTACGTTTTTAAAGAGCATTGCCATCTCATAAACACAGTATCTAAAAACAGGGATTTTATTTACATTCATTTTAAATTTAAATTCAAGGAATGGGCCATCTTCCGCTTCCTCACAATCCGAAGACAGTCTTTCAAATTCAGCCCGATCTTTCAGGAATCGTTGCCCAACTAACTTAGGAATCGTGGCCCAACTAACTTCAAATACTCGTACGATAAGAGCTAGGCCTCATTCATCACTTGGGCTTAATTACCTAAATACAGAACCAAGAAACTCGAAAAAGAGATTTTTAAAAAAAACACATAAAATTCAGTTTAACAGATATTAGTTAACAAATTACATATATTTGGTCTATGTACGTAGTTTAAAAAAACACATAAAATTCAGTTTAACAGATAAAAACCAAAAACCCACTTTGAGGAAAAGTTAAAAAGATGTGTGTGACTAATATATATTATTTAAAATAATATGAGTTATAAATGCGTTCTAAAAAGAAAATAGATCATTATTAATGGGAAAATACAAAAAAAAACCCGAAAATAATGGATGAGGCTTAAGGAATATATATAGTTTTGATATGATTTTTCAGTTTGAGAATATGATATAAACACGTCTTATAATTAAAATAATAAAGAAAATGAAAATCGATTAGTAAATAGTTTAGTGAAAGTGGTTACTGAGCATGGAATGGGGGCGTGGTGTGGTGTGTGGATCATGTGGCCGCAAAAGGGCCACCCGTCGTAGGCCGGAAAGTCAAGAAGCAGACGATAATCGCTCTACATTTGTCTCATGTAACGACTTTCGTTTCACAACACCTCCTTACTGTTTCCATTCTATTCTTCATGTGCGCTTTATTTTTTATTCCCCTCGTGCTTAAATGCCCACAACTCCACGTAGTTTTATTTTTATCGATTTTTTATTTAATCTCCATGCTCACGTTTTGATCCATGCCCTAACCAATTTATTGGTTGAATTTATGTGTTTTAAACATATGTTAATTTTACCATATATTTGTGGAGTTTAAAAATTCTTCAGATAATTTATAGTTTTTCTAATTTCGGCTAAATTTCACCTTATGTGATATCTTAGGTAATCTACAATTCAATCTAAAAAATCTAATCACAACTTCATTTTCAGCTGTTATAATTAGGGGTGATATTCAGTTACTTGGTTATCGGTTAATCGATAACCAAACTGATTAAAGTCGGTTATCAGTTAACTAAACCAAAATTTTCGATTTCGGTTCGATTCCGATAAGTGTTTAAGAAAAAAGGTTATCGGTTATAACCGAATAACCGAAAAATCGAGATAAGTAATAGATAAATATATATCTGTTAGTTTAATGTCAAAAGCTTACATGTGGTTCAATAGTTAGAGCACTTGCCTCATAAACTCGAGGTCATGAGATCGAATCCTGCTTACATCTTTCATCGCCACCTCTCTAAACGTTTTTTTTTCTCTCGCGCCAGCCCATTTAACCATCCAACATCGATGGTGAACGAAATAGGGAGGAAATGTTGTTGCTATAAATACCGCCCACTTAAACATCCCACGTTGATGGTGAACGAAATAGAGAGGAAATGTTGCTGCTATAAATATTCGCAATGTTGCTGTATATGTATTCGCCCTTCTCTGGTTCCACATCGATGGAGAAGCAATTAGAAAGTAGATATTGCTCTTATAAATATTCTGAGACGTCTTTTATCTTTACACTAGGGCCTATGTCTTATGAGATGTGGCCCATGGACTCTTTAAAATGTTCATATAAAGAGTTTAAGTTAGTATTTAAATTTTATTCGGTTGTTGTCGGTTAACCGATTAACTGATCAGTTATAACCGATTTTATATCGGTACCAGTTCCGGTTATCATTTTTAGGCTAAAGTTATGTCGGTTAACCGACAAATTGGTTCAGTTAACCGAACTGACCGATTAAGCAACCCTAGTTACATTAGTATTTCACTTTTCAACCACAACATTTACAATTCAGCCCTAAAAAATTTCATTCACAACCCCATTTTATCATTTCGTCATTTTTTTTATTCTCCAATTTCATATAAATTTAAATTGTAATATTCAAAATCAAAATAAATGAAAAAGGTTCAAAAATTACTTAATTAAAATTCATAAAAATACATTAATTAAATAACAAAATTTAAATTAATACATATTAAAAATGACAAAAATTATATAAATAAGATAAAATAAACTTCATAGTCCAAATCAGTTGGAGCGTGCCCAATTTCTTTGATGAGATCTTGTTGGAGTCGGCTGTAAGTTCATTATTTGTGAATAGAAGCTTGTCGACTCAGAAATTCTTGAAAAATTGAGATGGTGCACCTTGAGATGGGTTGTCGCGGGCAACTCCCGGGCTTCATCATCGGCCCACCGGCTTTACCAATTAGTTGTGTTTTCTCCTTTATCCTTGACTATCATATTATGCAGGATAATACATGTGTACATGATGTCGGAGATGCATGATTTATACCACGTATTCGTCGTACCTTTCACTATCGCTCAACGTGCTTCGAGTACACCTAAAGCCCGCTCAACGTCATTTCGTGTCGCCTCTTGCCTTTGAGCAAACAATGCTCTCTTTGGGTCAATTGGACACGTAATCGATTTCATGAACACCGGCCACTTTGGATAGATGTCATCGGCCAAGTAGTATCCCATAGTGTATTTTCAGCGCTTGGCTGTAAATTCAATAGCCGGTGCCCTGCCATCGCATACATCATTGAAGATAGGTGATTGGTTCAGGGCGTTGATGTCATTGTTTGACCCAATCACGCCAAAGAGTACATGCCAAATCCATACACGTTGGTCAATAATTGCTTTGAAGATCATCGTCCAATGTGTGCCCTTCTATCTGCTCGTGTAGGTGCTTCTCCCTGCCCTCGGACAATTCTTTCATTGTCAATGCATACAATTGATGTTGCATATTATACCGGGAAAGTCGTGAAGCCTCTCATGCATATTCTCACAATGATTGGGCGTCCTGCATCGTCAACCTTCTCAAATATGTACCACGAAAGGCCTCGACGACCATGGGACAAAATAGTTTGACATAATCTCGCCCTGTTGTGTCGACGACATGGAGATACTCGTCGACTTGGTCCAGAGCCCCACCGTACGGGAGCTGCCGAATTGTCGCCGTGCACTTCTACAACGTTGAGAGTCAATTGCATCCAGTACCGTCGGGACGATGCTGGAAATACTTATCACGTCCCGCCAACGTGTTTGCAATGCGCGGGAACAACGATCTGCGCATACGAAAACGGTGACGAAACATAATTGGACCTCGTTGTGGCTCGTCAGAGAAATAATCATTGATGAGGCATTGCCCACTCATGGTGGTGGATATTGTACGTTTATCAAGCATATGGAGAAAAATCATGCGGTGAAATTTGAGATTGACTCAACCCTAACTCAACCAAACTTTCAACCCGACCCTCAAACGGGTTCATCACAAACAGATACACCTTTTCTTTTTAAATATAAACATAGAGATATAACTGACATCATGGCTAGATATGCTGCTATGCAACATTTACCTTTTATTACATATGACAATGATATATATGAATATATTGTAAAACAAGCTTATAATCAAAGTGATAAAAAAATAAGTAGAAGTTCATTGACTAGATCTATAGTAAAATAATACTTTAACAAAAGAATTGAATTAGTGAAATATTTAGTAAACTTAGATAGATCACAAAGTTTCTATTTACTCTGACGTGCGGACTGATGAATATGGTAAAAATTTCTATATGAGAATTACGGTTCATTTTATAGACAATAGTTGTGGATTAAACAAACGTTTGATCGCATTTAAGGAATTTCCATCACCACATACTGCCCAAGCCATAGCGCAGTTAATTGTTCACGTTTTAAATGAATATCAATTAATTAATAAAATATTTTCCGTTGGTTTTGATAATGCATCTACTAATATTGCTAGTATTTCTGCATTGATTAGTTCATGTGCCCCTATAATTAATGGACAATATTATCATGTTAAATGTATATATCACATTTTAAATGTATGTGTTTAAGATGTTTTAACTATGTTTAATGATTATGTAGCCCCAATTACAGATGCCGTAAAATTAATTCATAATAAACGAGTTATAGGAAATAAATGGCAAAAATATTGTCATAATAAAAAAATTAGATATACTAATTTTGTTATGGATGTATCAACTAGATGGAACTCCACTTATGATATGATCAATTTAACATTAGAACATAAAGAATATTTATGTCATTTTTTTAGAACTCAATATGATTCAGAATTTTGTTTAACACCGAATTGTTGGACTCGATGCATAGAATTATTTAAATTATTTAAAACTTTTAAAATTGCAACTGTTGAACTACCCGACGCTTATTATTGTACTTTTGTTCATGTTTAGAGCATTGCGTGTATATAGCCCTTAGTTTTAATAGTTGTATGAAAAAAATTAGACAAAATCAACAACTACAACTTACAATCTATTATATGGTTGTAAAATGGTTAAAATATTTTAGGAAATTCCAACCGTATTTTTAGTAGCTAAATGCTTATATCCTCAATGAAAACTAGGTGATGTTTGTAACCTTATAGATTGTTATTATGATTGTTTGCGAAATTTACCTCTTACGCACTTAAGGCTCGTTTGGTACGTGTGATAAGGGTGTGACAGATGTTTATGATAGACTAGCATTTGATTTGTTTCAAAAATCAAAGCTTTTGATAAGCGAAGGCCCTACATTTTATTTTAAAAAATCAAGCATAAATATACCATTTATTAAGGTACTAATATTGAACTAAACTAGCATCATTTCAATCTCAATCAATATTCATATATGTTGTAGATAATTTAACATATCTAAACAAATATAATAGTGATATCTTATATATCAAATTTTATCCAACACTATTCACCAAACGAGCTCTTAGCACAATTAAGTGTAGAAATAAGAACTTCATTTGAGTCAGATCTTCCTAGTATAGGACAAATTAAATATGACTTAGATTTAGTCTTTTATAAGGACTATGAAACAAATATAATAATGATCATAACATAAACACTTACACTTCTATTAGTTCTAGGACTACGAATTTTAGTAACTATGGATTTAGCTTACAAGATGACGAAGACAACCCATTATTTAGAAGAGTAACATCACTATACTCCGATACAACACATAGGAATAGAGCCAATAGCGAATTAGATGTATATTTGGAATCTCTTGCTATTTTCAAAGATGCAGGTGACTAAGAAGGCCAACAACTCGACGTCCTAAATTGGTGGTCAACACATGAAAAAAGAGTATCTCATACTCGCCACCATGGCTAAGGAGATTTTTGCAGTTCCCGCTTCCACCGTCACTGTCGAGCAAGCTTTCAGCACGGTCGGTTGCGTCTTGGACGAATTAAGGAGCAACATGTCAGCAAGAAACATGGAAGTTACCATGTTGCTTGATGATTGGGCCAAGGCAGAAATGAGAGCTCAAAAACCAGATTGGGATGTTCGAGTCGAGAGCGATGGTGAAGAATTCACGGAGTCAGAGGCCGAATGAAGGTAACTCAAGGTAAGAGAACTACGTGAGCTTTGATTCCTCAATAAGGATACGTAGGCAACTCAATTTAAGTTGTAAAAGTCTAACTTTAAGGACTTAAATTGAGCTCAAGCCATTTTCCTTATTTTCCCCCCCTTTACTTGTTGCAATTGTAAACTTGTAATTATAAATTACTTTAATACTTTATAATTGTAGTTCTATTGTAATTCTTTGTAATTGTAATTGTTTGTATCAATTAATGTATTTTGTAATGTGCATTTACATTTACACATTCAAATTATAAATAAAATTTTCTTTTCAATTATTATTTTCATTGTCTTTTTTTAGAATTATACTCTTATCGATTTTAAATTACAACTTAGAATAGAAAATAAAATACAATCTCAATTCAAGAAAAAAAAACAAAAAATCGGAATCGAAACTGCCAAAACCGCCCCGTAACTGTCCGATTTGCAACCGGAAACGCCTAGCCATCTATCGGTTCGGTTACGATTCGGCCCCCCTCGGAACCGGAATCGGCGGTTCCAAAATCATGAATACTGTGTGCGTGATAGGAGATAGAGAGTAATTTAAATTATTTTACTAGGTTAATTGGGTTATTGATGAAAGTAGAAATTATACTAGATTGATTATTATAACAAATTAACACATATACGTATATATATGTTTATTATATGTAGGCGAAATGGATATAGAGTCGAGCAAATAACAGACATAATGCGATATTCCAAGTCAATATGAAACCAAATAGATAACGCAATATCTGCATTTAGTCTTCAAACCATACACGCGACATGAAGAAGCTAAGTTAATGAACTTTTCTCAACTCAACATTCCAAACCCATTCACTGCATCACTTAAACTAGTGGCAAAGATTAATCCACACTAGTATTCTTGGTTAAACCTGATAAGATGCCCGACTTTCTCAGCCGTGAAGCTCGTTTCCGGTGGCTGCGCCCTTTTTTGTGTTGCTCCCATTCATGAGCACCTCTAAGCTCCCTATCGCCACATGCCTCACACACGTATAGAGTCCAAAGGTCCCTCTCAGCTAGTTTTGTCTCTTCGACGTCTCTTTTGGTAGCCTCAGTGCTGGTAGCTGTATCAAGGAAAGATTTGATGATGTTTACAGATGGTTCCACCACGTTAACAGACCATGGATTGTCGGAAGCACCTGTAGAAACGGGACGTCTCAGTTTATACTAACGCATGAAGTAAACTTGATCCATAGTTCGGGCAAGTTATGGAGATTGATGTACGGAGAGTGGAAAAAATACGTACCTTGCAAGCAACTTGTGACATTAACAAAGTGTATGTTCCATCCGAACAGCATTTGGAGTCGACTGAGCCGTCTCTTCTGTTGAGGAAAAAGTGAACTGTTGATGAAGTTCAAACTTAAATGAATAGCAACAACGATAGCTCATAACCCGTTTTATCAACAGCAAATGCCAGAAGACAGTGACTGACATGAATAGTCTATTAGACGACGAGAAACTACAGCTCCATTCAAGTTCGAAGCCACGTAAAATACACAATAAAACTCATACAAAGTATATGTTCTGTTAAGCTCATATCTAAACACCGCCAAAAATTGTGTAATTGTCTAACCAAATTTTTGCCTATAAACTTTTCGAAAGCATTTTAAGAAAACATGGAATATAGAAGATACACAGAGGAGAGTTCACCTACTTGCCGACGAACAAGTCTTCTGGTATTCAATTTCACTTTCTCAACAGCTTCTCTTAATTTGAGTGCCAGGATATGGTGCGTATTTTCTTTTAGCAGCTCTGGGCATGCACACGACTCTTGACATTGTGAATTCCAACAATTTAGGAAATCCTCAAATTCCCGGACGCCAATTGCCTGCCTTAGCCCTCGTGTATAATCTGCATTCGACTTGTAAATATCACAAACTTCTTCAAGTAGACCAGTGGAAACCATGACATCAACTCTTTGGTTGACATATAGATCCAATGCCGGGAGAGATGCATCAACACATATAAAGCAGCAAACGTATCTTAAGTTATCAGCTTGACCCCAGTTCTGCCCTGCCACATTCCAAATTAAGAAATTAAATGAAAACTCTATGATCCAGTCAATGCTATCACGTTTTAAATAAGTGTCTGGATAGGAAATACTGTCACTTCATGACAGGACATATCTTGATAGTATTAACTCTGCCATACTTTAAGAAATGAAGGTGTGCTTGGGGATTTATCATAAGCTAAAGAAACCAAAGAGTAGATAGTACCTGCATGGTATTCCCCTGGAAAAGCTTACTTGGAAGAACACCAAGATGTGAATATAAAGTAAGATATTGCTTGATCTGCAACAACCATGTAAATATGTGATTTAACATCTTATCTTACTAATTTTAGTGATTTAGTTAGTAGTTAGGCATCGCAAGTCCACTAACCGCCGTCTTAACTATTGTCTGTGTTGCAACTTCTCAATGTCAAATGATTAACTTATAAATATAGCTTGTAGGTAAAATCAATCATCTACTAGAACTATCCCTATGAAATTTGGGACAACCTATATTTGTTAGTGTGGCATATAGATCAACTTGAAGGCAACACGAAGGGTAAAAATGTGAAGTAAAGCTAGACAAAATTGTTGGAAATTGATGACAATGTGATCTCATCATCATCATCCTAAGAATATTCTCACCTTCCTCTGGTCATTTGGATGAATTCTGTTTGCTGCAACGGGATCGAGGTCCTTAAGACGACTGTAAGTATAAAGACAATCTTCACCCGGTGGTCCAAGTCCAATATCTGGTCTCCCATTATCACCTATAAAGAGAAAGAAACGTTATCCTTGAACTTTTTTGCCAAGGTAACAAAAAGAAAGCAATAAATGACTTTCTTACCATGAGTATCCATTAAGCAGTTTGCTTCGAGATCCTCTGCATAGTCATCCAATAGGAACCGGCTTACAAGAGCCTGACAAAATAACAAAGATATCTATCAGGTCAGGAAGAGAAATCACATCTCAAAACAAAATGTCATGAGCATTAGATGAATAGAATAAGGTGGATCCTCGGATCAACGAAAATACAATGACTAGATGATAATAACAAGGCAGTTTATTAATGATTGCACGGCAATAAAACAAGATAGCAGCTAACCTGGATATAGTAATTTGTTCCTCCAACCAGGACAGGCAAGCGATTACGAGACCAAATCTCCTCAATAAGCTACAAAGCAAATTAGATGCTAGATAATTAGTAAACAAAACTGCAGAAGATTATCAAGATATTACTACTACAGATTACAGGCTAATATCATTCATGTTGTAATATAATAGATTTAGGGGAAACTAAAATTCTCTACCGAACTCTGGGTGTTATTTATCTGTGCTACCTAAGCTTAATTATTTAGCCAGTTACCATAAAAAATATATCCAAATTCCAGTTGGAGCCACCAAAGTTTGCCGAATACTAATTTTGCCAGCCAATCTGCTAACACTAGAACTAACTTCTAATTTATGATAATCAAGGACAGATGCAATATATAACAGAACTGCTAGATGGTACACAAGATAATACTGAATAAAAGGATTGGAGTTGATTTCCAATTCGTTTACTTGCTAATTAGTCGATGATATACACACTTACATAAGTCAAAAGATAAGCTTTCCATGAAATTCAGAACAAAATCAAACGGAAAATTGTCTCACCGGAATAGCAGAATCGCGGAAGTCTTTAGCCGTGAATTCTACATTTGGACTTAATGTCCCCAGCAGGTGATGCGGAACTCCTGTTAACAGAAGGCACAGAAACACACACACACACAAACACATACAAGCACGATCAGCGATAACTACTCCATAGATCAATACTGAAACAACACAAACAAGATATCAAACAGATTATACAAAAGCAAAATACGAGCACCCATGTAACCATGCTAAATAAAACAGCAAAAGAAAGCAAAGCAAAAACCTCTTTGCTCATCAGCAGGAACTTTATTAGTAAGAACATCCAACCCTTGATAAACCTGCGGCAAAATCGTAATCGTCAGTAACTTGAAACTGCATGTATGCACTTCAGTAATAATAAATTTATGCAAAAGCGGTACCTGCATGGAATCGGCACTGATAATTTCAATGGGGAAGTGAGAAGCAAGGTCTATAGCCAATCTGGATTTGCCTGATCCCGAGGCGCCCATTATCACCACGATTTTGGGCTTTGAATTCGGGTTCTTGTTCGGGTTATGGCCGGATGATTTCTCTTCAGGCGGGCTCGTTGCCTCCATTATCGCGCTTGCGCCGCTGCCTCGCCGCCGCTAGGGCTATTCTCCGGTGAGAAATTCCTAAGATTAGGGACGAAGGGTCGACAAAATGGGCCGAGCTAATCTCTTTTGGGCTTAATATTAATAATCTATAATCTATTTCCGGCCCAACTACAGGCTAATTATAAGCTATAAGCAACTATTTGAATTATTAAATCTTAAATTAAGATCAATTAATTAATTATTAATAAATTCATTATATTCTATATAATGATAAGGCTCTCTGTAAGCGAGTTCAATATGCATAAGTTTATATTTTCCTAAATCTGTGTCTGAGTGTAGTGGTTCCACTTATCTGTAGTCGTACAAAAATTGATATTACATACAACATGCAATTTTTAAAAATGATATATATATTTCATATATAAAGTATAATAAACAGATACATATGGTAGTAACTAGTAATATAGAAATATACGTTAGGTATATAGAGTAAATATAATAATTATTGTTATTGTTTACTATATTACGGTAAGAGAGATGAATTTCACGAGAAGACGATGAGTTTTGAGTTGAGCTGGCAAGTTCTCAACTGTGCTCGAATTGGGCAAGAAGCAGAAACTCAGAATCCTCGCAAAATGCGAATCCCGCACGTATTGACTGTTGCCGGCTCCGACTCCGGTGCCGGCGCCGGAATTCAAGCCGACTTGAAGGCTTCTGCCGCCCGCGGAGTTTACTGCTCCACTGTCATCACCGCCGTCACGGCTCAAAACACTCTCGGCGTCCAGGTGCCCTTCTAAATCAAATTCATTTGGATTTCGTATTAATTTTCCATCTTTTGTCTGATTTCGATTTCTTTGCGTTTGCTAAATTTGATTGACCATTTGAGTAGGAATCGGATTTTTTACTTGGTATTGTATAGTAAAATCTGGATTTTGATGTGATAGGGAGTGAATGTTGTGGCTGAGGATATGGTTAGAGAACAGCTCAAGTCGGTGCTGTCCGATATGCTTCCTGATGTTGTAAGTTCTTCAAAATGCAATCCTTTTGATGATATGTGGTGTATGCAATTATTTCCATGAAACCCTAATTTTTGCCAAGGGCTAGTGTTGATGTAATTGGTGGAAATGAAAGGTGAAAACGGGTATGCTTCCTTCACCTGGCATTGTGAAGGTATTGTGCCAGAGCCTCAACGAATTCAGAGTTAGAGGTATTTTGCAACGATATTTCTTAGGCGCCCTAACACTTTTTGAGATGTTTGGTTGTTGATGGATGTGAATCTTATTAAGGAAGCTTTGGTGGTTGATCCTGTCATGGTATCTACGAGTGGTGATGTATTGGCTGGTTCTTCAGTTTTGGCTATCTTTAGGTATGTTTCGTGGTAGTGAAATGCACCTACCGTCTTTGGTGGTTTATGTTGTTAGTAATAAACCAGCTACAGTTGATTTTATTCTAACATATATTGTCATGTTTGCTCAGCCTCAGTTGCACTGACTAAATCAGTATAAATTGAGGGTCTGACCAACCTCTTTCATGAGCACAGCTGCACGACCAACTATCTAGTTATCTTAACTTACTGATGTAGCCTGAACTGAAAGTCTAATGTTTCTCTTATATACAATAATGAATTAGTAGAAACCTATCATCCGCGAAGCGAGTCAGATATAGTAGAGCTATAATTCTCTTATTTAAGTATGTGCTTGTGAAACATAAGACAAAGCAAAAACAGAACGTAGCTAAATATGGTACATTGTTTATTGTATATGCTTTGCATTCATATCAAGCTCACAGCTTAGATTCTTCCTTTCCATGTTCTGGAAACTTTTTCTTCTATTTGAATTTGTACTTTCTGCAGATTTTCCAGAACTAAAGCTTTTAGTTTATGTAATAGGTGCCATTTGAAACTTTGATATGAAGATTACCTTTCAGTATAATATCATTATTATGCCATCTTTGTGTAGACATATCATTTTCTTTTACAGGGATGAGCTTCTTCCTCTGGCCGATTTAGTAACTCCTAATTTAAGAGAGGCATCTGCTTTACTTGGTGGAGTACCCATGGAAACAGTTGCTGACATGCGTTCTGCAGCAAAACTAATACATGATATCGGCCCTCGGTTAGCTCTAAAAAACTTTCAATCTATTTATTTAGTTGCAAATTTGTATTACGTTTTAATTTCTAATACATATGTGATATGTTTAAGATTCCTTGTAATGAAACTTTTGTTAATTGAACTTATTTATTTATTTCAGAAATGTTCTTGTAAAAGGAGGTGACCTTCCTGCATCCTCAGATGCAGTTGATGTTCTGTTTGATGGTATGGCTGTGACTCATGCTTCTCACAATAATATATATGTATTGAAGATATGGAATCATATATGATTTGACCTTCTAGGTAAGGAGTTCTATGAGTTCCGCTCTACTCGGATAATAACTTCAAATACTCATGGAACTGGCTGCACTTTGGCATCATCTATAGCTGCTGAGTTAGCTAGAGGTTCTTCGATGCCCTCTGCCATAAAGGTGATCGTGCATCTCTTTTTCTTTTATCGTCGAAATATTTGCTTATAGATGATGTGCCGTATCTTGAAGTTCCACAATGATAGGTTTGGTTGGCTATGGGTACATGCATTTTGGTTTTTATAGTGGTTTGTATTTGTATTTCCCATTATATTTGGTGCATACAATTTCTTGTCTGAGGATGCATCATCCCAGATAGCCAAGCGATATGTTGAATCAGCCTTGGAATACAGTAAAGACATCCATATTGGAGGTGGATGTCAAGGACCCTTCGACCATCTAATGAAGCTCAAAAATAACTCCTCGAATCTAAGTGTGCCTCGGCCATTAAATCCAAGCAATCTTCTCTTATACGCTGTCACAGACTCGAAAATGAATAAAAAGTGGGGTCGTTCTGTTAGTGATGCGGTGAAAGCAGCTGTTGAAGGAGGTGCTACTATAATTCAACTAAGGTTTGCTTCAAGTCAGAATTTGATAGTGCTTATCACATATAAACCTCATTAGGCATCTCTGATTCTTTGTAAACTTTTTCTCTAGAGAGAAGGATGCTGAAACCAGGGATTTTCTAGGAGCAGCAAAAGCATGTCTAGAGATATGCCACAGCCATGGCGTTCCTTTGCTGATCAACGACAGAATCGACATCGCCCTTGCTTGTGATGCTGATGGAGTTCATATTGGGCAGTCAGACATGCCTGCCCGCACTGCACGAGCTCTCCTTGGTCCCGAAAAAATCATTGGTGTGACTTGCAAGACCCCGGAGCAGGCCGAGGAAGCATGGATCCATGGGGCAGATTACATTGGTTGTGGTGGCGTCTACCCAACAAATACAAAAGAAAACAACCCCACCGTGGGGTTGGCCGGGCTGTGGACCGTGGGTTCGGCGTCCAAGATGCCGGTGGTGGCCATTGGCGGGATCGGTATTTCGAATGTGAAATCTGTTTTGGAGTTTGGTGTCCCAAATCTCACAGGCGTTGCAGTTGTGTCTGCCCTTTTTGATAGAGAATCTGTTTTTGCAGAGACGCAGAATTTGCTTAGAGTGATAATGGATTCTTGTTAACGTTCTTGTATTTACAATTTTTGAGGGATTATAAATATGATTTTACATAGCATCTGTATTAATTAGATG
>JAYDZE010324712.1:0-18241 GCA_034509125.1 Monilaria moniliformis | reverse complement strand
CGAACAGCAGCAACGAAAGGATTGCGCGGAAGTAAGGGAGGTGGAGCTAGATTAACAATATTTTCGATATTAAATATATTTTTTTAATTTATAAATAATAAAAACTACTAAAATACCCCTGCGTTTTTTCAAAATTGGTGGAGGGCCCATGGACCCCTCCATATCTTTATGTGGCTTTGCCAATGTGTATAATACACCACACAAGAATAATGCATTTGTGTTTAGATATATTTTGTCGACACGATAAACATACGATAATAAAAAATTATTGTGTCCGTATGTTTTTTTTTCCCAAGAGAATCGTATCTATGTGATGATAAACTAACATGATAGTATGTTAGCATCCGCCAAGTTTCAAGCAACTTGAAAACTTGACGACAACATGTAAATGGCACTATATTAAATAAAAATAAATGAATTATATATCTACCAATATTATTATTAATAAGAATTCCAAATATATTTTGTTTGGGGAAGAATTTAAAATTACTAATTTATAAAAAATTACGTTGTCCAATCTATAAAATTCAATTATTTTCTATTGTTTTATTCGAACAATCCATGCGTTCAAGTACATGCATGGTACATTAACGAATATTTAGTAATTCCTAAAAAAAGTACTGATTTTGACCCTAAATAAAACTAAGGTATGTTTACCCAAATAAAAAATATAGATAATATGGACAAATTATAAATTGTTGCTTATGTCATTGTTATAACACATCTTTTTAATATTGGCATTATAAATATGACATTCTGCGATTTACAACATCGATTTATTTATGGTTAAATTAAAGTTTTCGCGACTATTAATAAAGACATGCAATAGTCTCATCGTTTATGTTAAAAATTTACAACGTCATCGTTTACAGTGACTTTTCGACGGCCGTGTTAGTTTCTCCAAATTTAGACGAATTTGTAACACTCACAAATTGTCCATATCACATTATTCGTGCCAATATTTAAAATCGTGTTGTAAACCAGAAAAATGAATAAAAGTAGCCCTAGATAATAGTATGAAGTGTTTTAGACTATGTTGCTAGAGTATGTGAGCAAACCACTATATTGAGTTGAGGAGTGGCCCCTTGTTTTTTCACCTACTCAAATCCATCTCTTTATCATGTCTGCCTTTGTATGGGTCCAATTATACTCATTTTCAAATAGTGTTTGTCATTTTTTTTTTTTGCAAGATTTCAACGTAATACATAAATTAGTCAAAGCTTTGAAATAAAGACATAACTAGCAAAATATATTGTGAAACCATAGGCCAGATTTGATATAATGAAATGGAACGAGAGTGAAATGAAATGAAGATAGAAAATAAATGAATGTAAAAAAAGAATGGTGATCGATCTAGTTTTCGGAGGTTAATTAGCAGTAGTTACGAGCTGAATTTAAAGATAATAACACGGGGATTTTACGTGGTTCAATCGTTAATTAGATCTACGTCCACGGCTCAAAGCGTAAGAATTTATTAGTAACTTCCGTGTGTTACAATTCTCTTAAAAGTGAATGAATTTAATGCTCTGCCCCTAGCTTCTATTTCTAGATTTTTACATGGGTTTGGAGGTGGGCTTTACTCGGGGGCCGAGCCGAGCTGATGGGCTTCTTGGGGGCCGAGCTTCTAGACTCCTTGGGGCCTGAGCTTCTGGTGGGCCGAGCTTTATTCCAAAGCCCACTTACGTTGGGCTTATTAGTTAGGGCCCATATCCTATATCCTATCAAATGGCTAATACTATTTTATTCCTATCTTCATTTCATCGTATTAAGTAGGGCCTTAGTGAATATGTTTTTGATTCTTCGGTTTTATGGCACTGGCTATGTAAAAAGAAAATTGAATACAAGCAATATTCAAATTATTTGTAACACACATCTCTCTCTTATTTATATATCGAAGTTGAACATGGTACGAATCTCAATCTAATCTTCCCGCTAGACCCGCTAGAGAAAATACTAAAAATGGTGTGCATTATTATATAGTATAAAAAAGAGTGAATAATTAAAAAGAACATTTAAGAAATTGAGAGAATAATTGACAATGAAAAGTCCAAAACAAATTATGAGGCTCCCAATAAGCCACATACATCAACGACCAAACTATGCAAACTTTCTGATTGTTTTTTGTTGATCCATCAATGATTTGAGGAGTATGATTATTTTATGTCATTGGTGATAAATTTTGATCTAGTTTAGCAAGAGTAAGGGTTCGAGATATATTCCAATCTTATAATTATGGTTGTAAAATAAATTTATCTTTATAAATCTCATTTTTCAGTCAGTCGCATTTATATTTGTTTTTATAAAAAAATACATTTGCTTTTGTACAAAATAAATTTGCAAAACGCCTACTAGGCAAGTATTGTACAAAAAAATGTGACTCGAAATACTCTGTGACATTGTTAAAATGTTGAGTACCAACCAAAATACACAATTTTAATGTTAAAAATATATTTGGAAAATTCTTTTTGCACATCGAGATAATATCATATACTCCCTCCGTCCACCAAAAATAATCTCATTGGTGGATGACACGAGTTTTAATGCACAATTGGTAAAGTAAGAGAAATAGGGAGAAAAAGTGATTTGAGAGAGAAAAAGTGATTGATAAAGTAGAAGAGAGAGGAAGAAAAAGTGGTTGGAGAGATAAAAAATAGCGATCCTAATGGTATAAGTTGTAAATAAATTGATGTTTAATGGTATTATGTTGTGAGAAATTTTTCATAAATAGAATGTGACTATTTTTGGTGGACGACCAAAATGGAAAAATGAGACTATTTTTTGTGGATTGAAGGAGTATATTTTTTCCAAAAATAAAAATAAAAATCATTACAGCACAATTTTGATATTTTGCAACTGATGGAGTAAATAAGTCTTGCAACTAAAAATTCACGAGTTCCAATTCTACTAATATATACGTTAAGCAAGTTGCACAATATCAATTTGATACAATTTACAAATCGATTTATCTCAAACAGTTCCATTATCTATCGAGCCACGAAAAAATTTCAACAAAAGACAGAAACAAATCCACTATCTACTTTATGTCAAAGCAATACGTGGAGCAACTTCCGATATAGCAGTAAAAACAGGACGTGTAGGCAATCCACTCGTCAAGTTCCCAATTGCGACTACAATCTTACCATATAAAAAGGAAAAGAAATTAAAATCTTGCTAAAACAACACACTAGTAATTAGTAAAGTAGACTCGATAATAGCCATAGAAAGTTTCAACTTCTAACTCATTATTTTGCACCCAAGCCTTAGTACCATCAAACTGTCCTGCTCCAATCTTGAAAAAGAATGAAAAATGTCAAAATAATAACAAAATCAAATAAAATCAAGCATGATTAAAATTGTCAAGCGACCTTTAGTAGAGCAGCTCCTCAAACACAGGATCGACATTTTGTCCCCACTTCTCATGGTACAGAGCGAGGAGCTTTTCCGCTGGTGTTATACCTGTATTACGCGTTTTCAAAACAAACGTCGGGCCAAATTCGTATTAAAGAGGAAGTAGATAAATAATGAAACGCTAAGGGGATTTTTGCTTTGGGTGATAGCTTCTTGAGATAAAATAATACAAGCGAAACTACCACATACTTTTTAAAACATTTGTGGAATGCTAGTGAACTCATTTTAGGCTTCAAACAATGGATGCTGAGTATGTTTTAAAGAGGATTTCATATTCCAAATATTGTCAATATTGGAACAGATGAGAAACAAATTTGGCAAGAATCCAAGAATTAAATGCATGAAAAGAAAAGAATTGTTAGACATTGAGCACATATTATACAATTCCAACTCAGGTAAGCGAGATTTGACCCTAGAAGTTTTTGGGGTTTGGCCTTCAGTGCTCACCTGTATTAACGACTTCAGTCACTTCATTTAAAAATCCGGTCTCCTTAAAGCCTCTTCTTTCCAAGCCATCCTATGAGAAAGAAACACAAAGAAAGATGAACAGTGGACACAAAGAAATTGGAAGATCCACTTAGGAGTCTTGTCCCAGTAATTGAGTGAAAGCTATTACATAGAAATCAAAGGAAACCAGGACAAGACAAGATGGGATTACTGTTAATTAAGTCACCTTAGCAAATTTGACAACTTCTTGCGCGACATGCTTCAGCAGCCCGTCACGAAATGGCGTCTTCAGCCCATCCTTTGGGACCTACTACAAAATTTTAGATTAAAAGGGATCTTCATGGCTAGCTATAAAAGAGTATCGCAAAGTTCAGAAATGGTATTGCAGGGGGATAAAAGATATCTCAAGCAGTTCCTCATGTCGTATACTACGAAAGAGAATAGAGCACCAAATTTTCAACCAACCTTCAGAAAGTTTGGGTTTGTCAAGGAGAGTGCAAATTGAAGATATGAGAGGCATAAATTAGAAATTACAAAGCTAAGGAAGGTAGCATGCTGATTAGTCTTCTGCCCATTATTTCATCACAAGTCTTCTTTGGTTTGTCGAAGCAGACTAAATTCTACCTCACAAAATTATCGTTCTAACCCAACATCAACCAATGTTGTAAGGATATTTCAAGTCAACTAGAAAGAAGTTATTTTGGAATAACATTTATTCTTAGCAAGATAAAGTGAAGTAAAATCACATACCTCTGAGATGTGCAGAAATTTAACAAATTCATAATTATATGAACCAATAATTTTCAATTAGCCAAGACATATGATTAAGAACTCTTGGATATCAGTTTCTTAGATATCAAATAAGATTAAAATTACAGTCAGCCTAGTGAGCATGTTACCTTATTTCTAAGCATCTGTCTTTCCTCAAGTGTCCAATCTGCTGTCATGTCCAGCACATTTTGTAGGGAATCCTTGTCATACAAGAGACCAACCTGATTCACAGTAATCTTAATACAGAGCTCCATACTGCAATCAATAGAGTCGTAAAAGAAACCCAATGAAAACTTAGTGAAGCAGGAATCTTGAATCAGATCATCTTCTATGTTATGAACATGCATTAAAACACATGTATCACACTCCTAACCAACCCCACCAGCTTTGTCTTTCAATCTATGAAGAGGTCGAGAAATATCATACTTAAGGCACATGTATCACTTTCTATTATAAATTCTAAAAATTCTTATGTTCTCTATCTTCATAGTTTGACAAACGCAAGCATATAAACCAAATACTAAGCAAATTAAGAGAATGTACCCAAAATGCAGGTAGTGCGCATAGCCGCCTCCAAGGTCCTCCGTCAGCACCCCTCATCTCCAAGTATCTTTTAAGCCTAACCTGGGGAAAGATAATAACTGAAATTAGTAAAATGGGGAAGATGACTGCCAAACATTTCTGCTCAATTATTCACAATACGAACCTCCGGAAATATTGTTGTTAAATGATTCTCCCAGTCGTTGAGAGTTGGATATTCACCAGGAAGAGAAGGAAGCTTCCCAGCCAAAAAATCCTGCAGAGATTTAGAAGAGACAATAACAGTCACGTCATGCCCAGCAGAATTTCATGAAAGAATCTAAATAGAAAGAATCAGGTGGAGGTAAATACTCGGAAGGACATTCCAGCACAATCAATATACTTTTTCTGCCGATATACAAAGTACATTGGGACGTCAAGAGCATATTCTACATACTGTTCAAACCTGTGCCAGCAAACAAATGCACATTAAATACAATTATACAAGTAGTCCATTTACGTTTGAAAATCAAATCACAGGTACCTCAAAGTTCCCACGGATTTAGTGACAGCATAAGGAAACTTCAAATGAGGAATGTTAAAAGCAAACATCTACTTTTCTGTTACATTGAGTTTATTTGCTATGTTAGTTAGATATGTGTCTTTCTATTATCAACAACATACAGGCCACAATTCAAATATATACAAACCTAATAGGGTCTACTACCGGAAGAAGTGAAGTGGTCATCTACAAAAGTTAAACCATAAATTATTTGGGCTAATTGGCTGGAAATTCATACACTATAGTCAAATTCCGGTTTTTCCGTACACAGTGAAGTTGGTGACAAAATAGACAAACTTTGATATTTCGAGAATTTCCCAAACAAATTCCGCCTAAATCGAAACTAACCTAACACCGAATTTTCAATACATCGCATGACTTTAAACACTGGGCAGCTAACATGAAATTATATATAGCCAAATGGATGCACATAAGTCAAATATATGATGCTTAGAAGTCAGGTGTGGATCCGCATCCGAGTTTTGAGCATCATCGTCTAACTTTTAAGCATCCACATCTGTCTTTGGAACATATATTTAGCTATATAAAATTACATCTTAGCAACCCAATGTTTAAAGTCATGTGACATATTAAACTTACGTGTCAGGTCAATTTTGATTTGGGCAAATTTTGAATTCACAAAATTTTTGGAAATGATCAAAATTTGTGTATTTTATCAATATATAGAAAAAACGGGAATTTGACTAGTTTTATAAATTTATAACCAATTAGCCCAAATTAATTAGGAAGATGTGTCAATACTCATAGATGGCAGACATAAACACACAAACTAAGTAGAAATAGTATTGTCTTTATGGGGCAGCAGGCTAGTTCCCACTTCCAAAAATAACTAGTTTTTTCATGTACATAGCCAAGAGTTGGCATTAGAAGAGGACTTACCCAAAGGAGTCATCAAAGACAAAAGGAAGCATTCCAGCTCGGTTATTGTCAGTATCTGTCCATATTTGGCTGTGCAGAAACATGAATTAATGTGAAACCAACTTCTTAAAAGCCTAAAATCAATTACATATAACTCAGGGCAGTAAAAAGACTGAACGGTCTTAATCATGGGACAGCATAACTACCTTCTCATGCTAAGATAACCGTTTGGTTTCCCTTCAGTGAACGGTGAATTTGCAAACAATGCTGTAGCTATCTATTAAATAAATACATTAGATCTCACATACATTAATATTTCCTGCAAAAGATAAATGCCAACTTACAGGCTGTAAGGCAAGACCAGCCCGGAACTTTCTTATCATATCAGCTTCAGAATCAAAATCCAGGTTCACCTATATAAGACAAAGTGAAAACAAACCTGAAAAAGCATCTACAAAGCTGGAAATATGGAAGACTGATCAAAGTATGGTGAGAACCGAATAAGTATTAATAGCAAACCGTAAATAAAAATTCAGCATTACTCCTCACCTGGACAGTACATGTTCTAAACATCATATCAAGTCCCAGTGACCCAACTTTGGGCATGTAATTTTTCATAATTACATATCTTCCCTGAGAATAATTATGTTGTCAGTATAGAAAGAAATTCATTGAATCTTATATGGTAATTAAACCTTGTAAGAACAGGACAAAGACAAATCGCAATATGCATTAGACCATCCCATAACTAAGGAAACAGATATGCCATGATGAAATTCAATATCCTAAAACATATGGGAAAAAGTAACACTGGACTAAAGGATAATTCCAATTGATTGAAACATCTCAAGAGAATTAAAAGAACAATGTGCAATGGAAATGGCAATGCCATGCACAATCAGTTAGAACTGCCCTGAGAACATTTCAGACAGAGTAGTTGTCTAACTGTGTCCAAATCCATGACTCAGTTCCCCAATAATAATAATAATAATATGTTATATGTTTCAAGAATAATTTCTTATTCCCTGAGCAGAGTATGGCACAATAGCTATTTGACACAGTTGCTTAAATTTTTAAGCCATTCATGCAGTGACATTATCTTTCAATTGCAAGCTTCCCAGGAGGAGATGAGATGAAGATATGCTGTGGGTGTTGATTGAAAGTTATGTCAGTAGGGTCCAAGAGTAGTGCTTATGACATCAGAACATTATCATCAAGAGTATTGTCGAATGTAAAGTTATAACTTGCATTTTATGTAGAAGTGTAGATGATTAAGTTTCTTATTCCTAGAAATTACAGCCTCAATAAAATTTGAAATTTAAATATATGAGTGCATGTAGATGCTACCTTGGGCATTATTGGTATGTCTTCACGTCTCCATTTGGGCTGGAATCCAATTCCTAAAAATCCAATCCCCATTTCTTCTGCAACAGCCTTAACCTGTGCATTTCATTAAACCAATGATTATCTCTTGAAGATTTGCTGGTTAAAGAGAGTTTCTGCAAGTACAATAGACTGGGCATCTTTAAGGAAAAAGAGAGAGAGAAAAGAAGCATCCCCAGCACGGAGGATCTTTTCGAATTTCAGTCAGATGTATGAAATAAAGGCACCTAATTTAAAGGGCACATGGTCATGAACTAAACTTCTGTGGAAAGCTTCTTTCTTTAAGGCACGTTTTAATTCTGACTAAATCTTTTTATAATATGATAAAAAAAAGTATCTGATTTCGTGATAGAAATTGATTCTAGCCAATAAAATTCCCACTCATTCTGGTTTATCATCACATCTAAAAGGAAAAATTTATCAGATGAAATAACTCTTCAAGATAAAGAAGTCAATATGTGCAAAACTATAGTTCCTCTTTCTCATGCAGTTGAGGTAATAAGGGACAATCATATGTTCATCTAGACCAAAGCATATAAGAAATGGAAAACCCAGAACACTAGATTCCTCAAACTTCATACCACAAAACAGATCTACAAACCTGATAAAGATGAGAATTGACTTCAGCACAAGTTTGATGCAGAGTTTCAAGGGGTGCACCACTAAGTTCAAATTGGCCACCAGGCTCCAGTGAGATACTTTGATTATCCTGCCAGTAATAATAAACTTAAACAGAGTGTGTTCTTAGCATCATAGATTTCAGATACAGGAATAGTGCTGTTCCAATTTACTTATTCGTTAACTTGGAATCTAAGGTCTGGTGATATGCATCTGACAGAATAGGAGTGTAATATATACTAGCAACTCCGCATAGCATAAAACCAGTGTGCATAGCATAGACAGAGTATTTGGATAAATGACTATTTATTTTTCTGGGAAATGAAGAAATAAATTACATACCTGTTTGAGTCCAATAATGTAGTCACCTTCCATTATTTTATCCCAGTCAAATCTCTCAGATATAACATTAAGAAGCTCTGCTATCTGTTCATATTTCATGGGGCTTAATGTTCCGATCTCAAACCCAAACTTTTCATGTTCCGTGCCTATCCTGTACAAGACAATGATATATGGTTTCATCAGATGTCAGATTTTTATTAAAATAAGAAACACCTAATGTATGCATAATCAAACTATATTAACTAGAAATAAAAATCCAAACTGCTGGTTGGACCATAATAATGAAGCAAAATCTGTTCTTGGGCTTGCAAGAACAAGATGCAATTAAAATCTTAGTACCAAGAAAAGCTATAACTTCAACCTCCAGTTTTCCTTGGGCTTGCAACCCGAAGCAAGGTAACCTACGAGATCTTCTTTTGTAAGTGGCTCGGTCGAGATAACAGCATCTTCTGTAGGAGGACTTGCAGCGACAGTTACCTGGCGCCCTTGCCTCCTTCCCAATCCAGTGCCAACAGAACTCGAGCTTGGTTTCACCTTCAGTGAACTCCACGAAGGGGACCGCAGACCTAAGAAGGTTTCCTTTGTTCTGGCTGAGTCAACTGTGTTGGCAAAGCTATTAACTCTATTGTGCCTAATTTTACACTGTATAACCTCTGAATGAATGATATGAGATGAACCAGGATGGGACATCAATCCCATGGCTGGCAGCTGCACAAAAAACATGAAAGAACCAATATTGCATAAGAAAAATTTTTGGTTGGTTCACAATCAAATCTACAAGCTGGTACATAAAAATATATCAAATACCACTCATTGTTACTAGAAATTTTTGTTATCAAGCATATTACACACTGGAATGGTATCATCAGGCTAAAATCTCAATGCACGTATCAGTACCAATTACATGATTAATTAAATTCTTAAATGAAGTTTACAAAAAACTGCAAATCAAAGCAAAACTAATTTTCATGTCAATGGTCCAGTACTATAGAGCAACCAGTTTTGCATGACGTCTTATCTTATGAGTTGGAGAAGCAATAGGGAATGATCATCAAAATTCTAAACATGCTGGTGCTCAGAATAACCTTGTATCACTGTATATTCACATTTTTTTCCGTAATTAGAAACTTCACATTTTTTTAGCTTATGTATACATGCTAACGCTGATACACAAACACACGTTTTGAATTCTTCAAGATTATGAAATATAATTTCACAATTACTATGACACCAGACTTGATTTACAAATTTTCAGCTGCTCACTCATTTCCAGTAACCAATTAAACAATTGAGAGTAATCCACAAGTATTATCCAAGAGAAACGTGAACTGTTATAATCTAAATTTAACTCTAGAAATACATTCCCAAACAGAAGCCAATTCATGGCGAAAAAACCAACACCAGAAAAATCCGAAGAAGAAAAAAGCACAATCGGTAAAAGTAACCTTAGACTAAAAAGTAACGAAACAAACTCGAGACGATAATACCTTTAATCGGCTTCAGATAAACAGAATCAGAAGCACAACTCCACAGCAATGGAAATGGCGTGATTGAACAGTAGAATTTAGTGAGCAGATACCCAAAAGAGGAAAAGAATGGCGTGGGGGGTACTATGATGTGCGGCACCGTGCACTCTCTTTGCTGTGTGGTCCATTCCATTTGTCATCTCAAATACTTTCGGGAGAAAATGCAATATTATTTTTATTTCTCTTTTTCAGTAGCTTTTTGCAGATTTAAGAAATTAAAAAAACACGCATAATAAATACTCTATAATAATAATATATAAAATATACCTTCAAAAAATATATATATTTATATATTTAATTTATGATAATTTTAAACTATCAATTTACATTACCATTGATTGTCATAAATTATAAATTAGTCTTTATATAAATTATCTCTTTAATTCAATTTGGCTAAATTATATTATTGGTGTAGTTTAAATGATATTAATCTCAACTATTTCTTTAATTAAGTGTTAAATTTTGGTTGAGAAAATAGACAAACTATTTTATATAAGTTTTCATTTGATAAAGTTTCAGAAAAAATAATGCGGCATCGAAAAATTATGCAAGTTTGATGTAGAACATGATTTTGTTTAGAGTTCGAAAGTCCAAAATTAACTCGTGAACATCATTTCGTCTGAAATTTTAAAAACCAAAACTGAATTAATTAATCTTCAATTATAAATTATTAATTATGATTCAATTTTAATTAGGAGGATGCACTTCGTATCATCATTTTAAATAATTTATTAACCTATTTATTCTCATATCTATATAGTATCTTTTATATTTGTTATTCTTTCAATTAACCTTTTTTTTTTGGAATTTTTCAAGTGGCTATATTCTATTATTTTCTATTGTGATACAAAATCATAAATCCATGTATAAATATTATAGTTCCATGAATACATGCTAAATCATGATTTTTCTCAAAAATGTATATTAATTAAAATATTATTTCAAACAATATATTGCATCTATTCTATTAAAATCAATTGCTTAAATCTACTTAACTAAACATGTTAAAGTTTTTCTATAAAAAAAAATGTTAGATGTATTTTGATTAATTTTGCATAATTTCGTATGCATGGATTTGACAAACTCTAATATAATTTGATATCGAATCTCATTCTATCTTTTATATAGGTTTTTCAGTCAATAATAACTACTAAAAAATCAATATAGGATACAAGATCCAACAAAATGGAATATAGTTATATATAGATTTACCACTCGATGGAGATTTTTATAAGTTTGATGTGGGATTAAAAAGATCAAGGGATTATTGGGAAATAATAAATAAAAAATCCTTTTATATAACTTTTTAAGTTAATGATAATCACTAAAAATTCAATATGGGATACAATATCTTTGAATATATATGAATTAAAAAAACAGAAAATAGGATTTAAGATAAATAAGAATACTGGAATGTGAATGCGCCACATAAGAGAGAGAATCGATATATATAGGTGAGAGTCACTAATTATATTAGGTAATGATTTTATAAATTAATTTACTAACCATTTTAGCTTGTTAGTAATTTATAATTCAGAAAATTCCTATGATCAGCTGAATTTTACGCATGTCATCGGGGTAGAACAATATATTAAATTCCTTCATTTGATTATTCTATTTTTTTATCTTTTTATTTTATTATATCTTTATTTATTTTCCACGATTTATTTTATTATATCTTTATTTATTTTCATGGATCTCCCCATATCACATAACAAAATAAGTACCATTGGTTGGATTTAATTATATGCAACGGTTTACTATTTAATTTTATTATTCTACTTAAACTTAATTAATTTGTAGAATTTATTATAATAAACTTTTCGAGCTACTTAAATGAATATCTTCATTCTTAATGAATATGATATTTTAATACAAATTATCAAATTACCCAAAATACAAAATATTTAAATTTTTATTTTAACTCTCACCCATTATAAATCAAAGTGACATACAAACACACATATACACTTATAAGGATTTGGATCATCGAAAATTACTAATATCTTTAATTCTTTATTACGGTTAAAGAAGAAGAGCATATTTCACAGCGATCCCAATACGTAAAAACTTATCAATTATATAAATAATTATATGTTGCAGCCTAAACAAATAATTTACCCTCAAGGCCTCAAATTATCTCGGTTATGTTTATTTTATATCTCATAAAAGGTAATACAAATATGTTTATTATTTAATCTCTAGCTAGTTTACATATATAAGACAAATATAAATTCGAAAGTTCCATCGCGGGATACTCTATATATTCTTGATGATCATAAGATAATTAACATTACAAAAAATTAAAGTTCAAAGCTTCACCATCCTCATCTTGTACACGAAGAAGAAGTAAGAACAATTAATTCACAAGAGAGAGAGAGAGAGAGAGAGAGAGGAGCACATTAGATGGTCATCCAATTGTGCTGTGGAAATGTCGTCGAGTTGGATTCTTTCTTGGTCTAAAACCTCCCAAGAAAACTATGATGCAGTCAAGCGCAAGTTGGCGGCACTTTGGGCACCCCTTGCCGCTGCAGCTCCACCATCACGCTGTCCACAGACGGCGGCTTCAGCCCCAGCGGCAGCGGCAGCCACGGCTTCGATAGCACGTCTCCGATCGCCGCGTCTACGCTCTCCTTCGACTGCACCCACATGATTATTATTTAGATATATATACTACATGAAATCAAACTTTTTTTATATTTTGTTTCCTATGTTAAAAACAAACAGATTTTTCTATCGTGACATGCTGCTTAAACGACTCATCTTATCTCTATATATGGTCCATATGCAGTTTAATTGTCTCACTATACATGTGCAAAAAGTTTAACCTAAATAATATTAGAATTACAATAAGCAAATGAATTGTGTTATTACTTTTATATTAATTTACTGCTCGACTTGAACTTAATAGATATGAAATTCATCAAGTATTAGGGATATTAAAAAGGTTAATTAATTAAAAGGTGGAGGAATTTATACAATTAAGAGAGATATACAAGAAAAATGGGCTCACCGGATGAACGTCGGAAGGGGGTTGCGGCAGTGTTTGCCCCGGCGGCGGACCGACGCCAGCCTGCTCCACTTTGTACATGGCAGGAGGCGGTATGCCTGCAACTGGAGTTGGAAACCTCTGTGATAATATTGCAAAACCCCACAAAATTTTAATCTATATATTCATTTAAAATACGAGATTGAAACACGATAAACGAGATCTCGCTATTACCGTCGTCTGCAGATGCGGCGGGAAGCAAGGCGTACCCTGAGTAGGCACCTATATATACATTTATATAAGTTAAAAGATCAAAACAAGATATGTATAGACGAGAGGAATGCTTAATTAATTGCATGAGGCTGAAGAGACTGCATGTTACAAACTTACATGGTGGTGGTGGGCTAGCCAAAACGAATGGTCAGCGGGAGGCGGCGGCGGAGGCTGAGCTGGATGCCAACCGTGCGGCGGAGGGCTTAGATGTTTTGGCCACATGGGCATCACTGATTGGTCGACGGATGGGTGGCCCCACACATGTAGGGGTCTAAAATGAGGCATTGGAGTCACCGGCGGAAACCCCATAGTTGGTGCAATCCAATGGTTTACGTGCTCTCTCTTCCCGCCAGCCAAGGCGGTGGGGCCGCTGTACACCTGCCGCCTCTGGCTCCAGCTCGCTGCCTCGGCTTCCCGGGCCAGCAAGTGCTTCCGGTGGGAGCGGTATTTCTGCGTAGTCGATCCATATGAATTATTTTTAGCAACTTTGATTATATTTTATGGTACATATAGAGAATATGCAGCGTTACTATTTGAAGGAAAAGAATAAAGGGAAACAAGGCGAGATAACAATTGGAATACCCATTTCAACACAATTGTTATGGTTGAATAAAGATTGTGGATTTAGGATTTGGTCGTATGGTAAAAAATTTGGCAAAATGTGACCAACTTTTTACCACCAAGAAAGAAAGAAAAAAGTGACTCAAATTTCTAAAAGACAAACTTTTGCAGACAAGTTCAGGAAATCCATTTGACTTGTGCAGAAGCTCTGAAAAGAGAAATAATGGGAAAACCCCACCTCAAAATTCTCAAAACCTAAGATTAATTATAGTTTACATGATTTAATTAATTAAGCATACATACTTGAAGATGGCTAGCAATGTTGTGTCGAGTGAGACAATCGATTCCCATGAGCTCAAGAATTCTAGAAGGAACTGCTTTATCCACGCCGAGCTGCTCCACCGCCTGCACAAACCGCCGGTGAAGTTCCGGCGTCCAATCCACCTACACACAGTTCAAATCTTCATTTAATTTTCTTGAACTCCTAATTTGGTAAAAAAACACACACACAGACACACATTCTAGTTCAGGTTTCATTAATTCTGAAAACTACATTTCATAGTCGAGATTGGATCAGTCTGAGAGGGCACACACAGATTCCCGTGACCTATATATATATATATATATATATATATATATATATGTATGCTTTCCCATGAAGTGCGGGAGACTCATAAATATGAGAGAGAAAATTAGGGAAAGAAACGAAAATCTATTAATTCCATTTGGATAAAGCCTTTCTCGAGCTCGCTAACCCCTACCAATGGAGAAGTAATCAAATTTCGGATTAATTCGTAATGAAGTAGTAATTATGATTAATTACCTTAACTTTCCTCTTTCCCAAAGAGCTTTTGGAGTGAGAGATTGATTTTCTTCCTCTGTCAGCTTCCTTCGGCGATGGATTCATCTCATCTTTTCCGCACACAGCTTCCTCCGCCGATGCCGCCGGAGTAATCTCCTGCTGTTGATTTCTCGAGCTGTTCTCGTCGTCCGATTTGTCGAGCGGCGTCGTCTTCACCTCCGATTCCTCGCTCGCGCTAACTGAAAACTCGGCCAGGAGCTCAGGATCCATCTCGAGATCCGGCAAGACGTCGCCGTCGCTGATTCCGAGGAAGAGATCGTCGAAATCAATGCTGTCGAGCAAATTCCCGCTGGAGAAATCGGGAAACTCGCTCTCGTCGATCGAGAAGCCTTCCATTTCGGCTTCTCTTTCATTCTTAGGGTTTCTCAGTGTCGACACAGCCAGCATTAATCCCAGCCTTCGACTAATCCGATCAGCACGACCTTAATTAGTCTCTCTCTCTCTCGGTTTTTGTTCACTATAAATGCTAAGTATGGATTGCTTGCGATATAAACTTCGCAGCAGCTGAAAACCTCGGCACTTAATTTATGTTTCTTGATGTTGAATCTGATGGAGCCAACTTTTTGCCAGTTTAAGAATGTAGAGAGAGAGAGAGAGAGAGAGAGAGAGAGAGGATGTCCACCACAATTTGGAGTAGAGGGGCTCTCAGCACAGTTTGTTTTTATGCTATTGTTTTTTTGGTATTACATATACTATATATGCAATATTTCCCAACATGTACATTGTATGTCGATATCTGTGTATGAGGGTGTGGATGACCTTTTTTTGAACTTTCAAAAATCTGTGTAAGACTGTAAAGCGTTTGCTCGTGAGTTGAGAGAGAGAGAGAGAGAGAGAGAGAGAGAGAGAGATACAAAATGACAGTAGGATTGGAATTGGAATGATATGCATTAGCTAATGTATATCTGTTGTACAGTAAAAAGAAGAGGATCTTATCAGTAGCCCTACTAGTGCTTGTGCTATACACGGTCACGTAACTTGTATTCAAACTATATTAATTATTAATTTATATATATATATATATATAGTCTTTAATATGCATTTTTTCCGTCAATTAATTAGAAAAATAAGATAAATATATGGCAATGATGTAAAAAAAGAAAGGGAAAAACGAATCGCGTTGATGAACTTTGTCCCAATGTCGGAAAGGGCAAACAAAATGGTAGGATTCCTGTTAAATGCCACCAACTTTTGCCCATATTTCTACAAATTAATCATATTCACATTTCGAAAATAAAAATATAATATATCAAAATTTGAAGTCGGGTGAGCTCCACGTAAGTATATGTCTACGAAATTCGTTTTTTAAGACTTTATTTCATTTTATTTATATCATAATATTGTAATGTCCCACGCTATATTTAATTAGTATATATATATTATTTTGTAGGATATTGGGTGTATGTGTTTGTGTATAATGGACTAAAAAAAAGTACACCAGGAAATAGCATAATTTATTCTGAAGAAGAGAACCCAAACAATTTATTCTGAAATTTTATTGTACGTATAACATTATAGTAGTCCGCTCAATGTATTACGTTATACATGAAGACGATATGTGCAATAATAAAATATAAATATAAATTGTGGAGATAGTATAATGAAATAGTTGTAATTAATTAGGCTATATATATAATATATTAATAACCATTAACTTGAAACTAAAAACAATTACACAAAACCTAAAAATATATAACAAAAAAACATTATTTGAAAATACAAAAAACATGATCATAAAAGAAGTATGATTGTATACATAAAAAACATATTATCATAATTTTGTGTAAAGATCAATCATCCATTAAGTTCAGATATATGAACCTGCAAATATATATTTTTCAAATTCATTACTCCTAAGTCCTAATTATACCTTGTTGAGGATGTTTAACTTTATCATAAGTAAACCCTGGTTAATTATTGAACGCTTGGTATTCTTTTAATTTTGTGATGAGGTTTTGCCATATGCACTCATTATTTCTTTAAATAGGAAATCTTGATTTGAAATAGTAAACCATTTCCATTAATTTGTCTATTTGCAAACAATATTTCTTTTTTATGGCAAATACTCATACATATATCATCTTGATTGGTCCCTAGTCCCTCTAGGTGAACTAGTTTATATTTGATCTCTTCCCTTGACATACATATGTCGTTCTTGATGGTTGAAAATCTCTTTTATATTACATTAACTTACAAAAACATCTCGTTTTATGGAGTGGAGGTTATAACAAGGAATTGGAATGGTGGGATCGTAGCAGCTAAGTCTAAAAAATCCCACCTCGTTTTAATGTTATGATTGCAAAGATGGTAGCCATGGCCGATGGGATAATATTCAGCTTGGAGCAAAACGTAGATCCTTTTGAGGTTTTTACAGATTCTGCACTCGTAGCTCGAATTATGGCCAAAGACGAGGACATAAACGAGTTTCTACCGGATGATGTGATGGACATTGTGAAGGTAGCTCTGGAACATGTTCAGCTCGGAGTATCACATATGTATCTTATTTATGATTTATAATTTGTAATGGTCTAATTTCTCAACAAATTAAAATAAGCTCCCATTAAGGTGGCCACCAAAGCGAACTTAACCTTGTTTGATGTAATAGACAGTTAATCATTATCCCATAATTGACTTTACATAAAGCCATAATAATTAATAATGATGGGCCTTATCCCTTTTATTATCTTTTTGGGATGGTTAATTGTCCCATCATTTTTATTCACTTTTGTCACACAAATGCTGTGGAAAATCTGGATTAACCAGTTAATACACTGTGACATGACATAAACCTGATTTTAATCTTGTAAATGTGGCTGAAATTCACTGAAATGGAAAAAAGCGACGTTAATCTTATCCTATCCTACCAAACGGCACGTTGTTACTTGTGACTGCTAAACTACTTGAGGCTTACCGCCTACATCAAATAAATTCTCCATTTTTTCTTTCTAAATTTTGGCATTATTAGACAAGAATATCTTGACAGATTCTAACCTAGTTTTCGTTAATGTCTTTACCATAATAGAGATTAATTAGTAATTTTGTATTATTTTCTATGTTTGACTAATTTTAAAATTTTGTAGTATTTCATGTATAGACTTTTT